>CM062569.1:71886974-71981974 GCA_031468815.1 Morus bassanus
AGCTGCAATAATGGACCCCCACCAAACTAAACTATATTCTGTGTTAATCATCATCAGGCAGGAAGCTGGTCCTTTCTGAAGTTCCAGTGAGGAAGATCAAGTCCAAATAACTGTTCTTGAAAACACATTTTATGCAATATTCCGCAGCATTAAAAATAAATTACTGACACTAAAAATGGAATACAATGCTTTCATTTTAAATTCATATTGAACTTAAAACAGTCTTTTTATTTCATTTATGAATTTACATCCTCCCTCTTCATCATATTTGCTAAACTTATAATGCAATATTCTTAATTTTAACATCCTGTAAAAACTTATTATCTTAAAGCCTAATGATAATGTTCTTATGACTGTTTAAATGCCTTGGAAGCATAAGACCATTTATCTCAGTTTCTCAGAGGGCCAAGATACAGACTTTTGAGGGCATAAATCTCATCTGGGCACCTTGCTCCTTGAAATTCAAAGAGCTCTAGGTGACTAATAGGCATTTACACCTTCAGGAACCTCCTCATTTTTTTAGATGTGCCTACACTGACCAATGGAGCGCTGTGTCAAAGACAACGGAGCTACCTCTAAAGAAGCTGCTGTATCTACAAGTACAGTTAAGTGCCCTGAAGGAAAACAATATAGCTCTGTCTGTCTATCCTGTCTCAATCCCTAGCACAATTCCTTTCTGAAGAAGTGTCTTTATTAAAAAAATAAAATAATATATATAATATAATAAGTTTTAGCCTGTATTTCCTATTTCTAATTATTATCCTGTCCTGTTTGGCTCTTTAGGCTCAAATATTGAATAAGGTCTGTGTTGTGCCAGTTTTCAGTGGGACTGTTAGCATGGGCACATTCTTCAAAGGTGTCCTCCTTTAGGGTCATAGCATGATAGGAAAATTCAGGTTGGAAAAGACCTTGGGAGGTCTCTACCTAAACCTTCAGCTCACAGCAGGGTCAACTCTGATTTCAGGCCAGGTCGCTCAGGGCTGTGTCCCACCAGCTTGTGAAAACCTCCAAGGACAAAGCTGGTCTCTCCAGGCAACCTATTCTATTACTTTACTGTCTTCGCAGTGAAAAAGTTTTTCCTTATCTCCTCTCTTATTTCAGTTTAAGCCCTTGCCTCTCATTTTCCAACCAATGTGCTGCTGTGAAGAGTCTCACTCAATCTTCTTGATTACCACCCCATAGGTACACTGGGGGCTGCTGGTAGGGCCACTGAAGCTACCCCTTCACCATACTGGACAAGTCAAGCTCCCTCACTATTTCTGCATGGGGCAAGTGCTCCAGTGCCTTAATGATGTCTTTCCTGTGCTGTGGGGCCCAAAACTGCACACACTACTCTAAATGGCTAAAATATTTTAAAGTCATTACATAAATCTTGGGATTAACAGACAAAAAAAGCACAATAGAATTTCTCTCTCATTTTTTTCACTCTGATGTGATGCTGTAGGTCTGCCTGATCATTAATTTAGGGATCAGAAAAAAAATCCTTCTCTACTACTGTTCGCTGGTCTGAACTGGCATGGAAAAAATAAGATCTGGAATCCATCCATGGTAACCTTCTTATATGAGGAGATGGCACAAGAATGCAAATTTAAGCTGATATGGTGGGTTGACCCTGGCTGGACACCAGGTGCCAACAAAAGCTGCTCTATCACTCCCCTCCTCACCTGGAGAGGGGAGAGAAAATATAACGAAAGGCTCGTGGGTCGAGATAAGGACAGGAAGAGATCATTCACCAATTGCCATCACAGGAAAAACATACTTGACTTGGGGAAATTATCTTAATTTATTACCAATCAAATCAGAGTAGGGTAATGAGAAATAAAAACTAAATCTTAAAACACCTTCTTCCCACCCCTCCCTTCTTCCCAGGCTTAACTTTACTCCTGATTTCTCTACCTCCTCCCCGTGAGTGGCACAGGGGGACTGGGAATAAGGGTTGCAGTCAGTTCATCACACATTGTCTCTGCCGCTCCTTCCTCCTCAGGGGGAGGACTTCTCACACTCTTTCCCTGCTCGAGCATGGGGTCCCTCCCATGGGAGACAGTCCTCCACAAACTTCTCCAATGTGGGTCCTCCCCACAGGCTGCAGTGCTTCATGAACTGCTCCAGTGTGGGTCCCTTCCACGGGGTGCAGTCCTTCAGGAACAGACTTCTCCAGCGTGGGTCCCTTCCACGGGATCACAAGTCTTGCCAGCAAACCTGCTCCAGTGTGGGCCTCTCTCCATGGCGTCACAGGTCCTGCCAGGAGCCTGCTCCAGCGTGGGCTTCCCACGGGGTCACAGCCTCCTTCGGGCATCCACCTGCTCCAGCATGGGGTCCTCCACGGGCTGCAGGTGGATATCTGCTCCACCACTAACCTCCATGGGCTGCAGGGGGACAGCCTGCCTCACCGTGGTCTTCTAAAGGCTGCAGGGGATTCTCTGCTCCAGCACCCGGAACACCTCCTCCCCTCCTTCTTCAATGACCTTGGCATCTGCAGAGTTGTTGCCCTCACTTATTCTCACTCTTGTTTCCAGCTGTAGTTGTACAGTTTCCCCCCGCCCCACACCTTATTAAACATGTTATCCCAGAGGTGCTACCACCATTGCTGATGGGCTCAGCCTTGGCCAGCAGTGGGTTCATCGTGGCGCTGGCTGGCACTGGCTCTGTCAGACACAGGGGAAGCTTCTAGTGGCTTCTCACAGAAGCCACCCCTGTAGACCCCTGCAACCAAAACCTTGCCACACAAACCCAATACAGCTGAAAATCAAAGGGGTAGCTCACAGAGATTAAGGACAGGTCCACCAAGGTAGGAACCTCTAACTTTAGTACTGGACCCCAAAAAAATGCTTGGCATATTGCCATTAGTTGTAGCTTATTATACCCCTCCTTAAGTGGTATGCTAATGAAATTAAGGCCCATCAATTAAATCACTCTCTGTGGCTCTTGTTCATTCATCTGCATATCCTGTTCAACCCTTTCCTGGGACATACGGTTAGCCTCAGTGCTAGCAGACACTGAAACCAAAGACATTAAGCATGAGTGTTACACATGCAAACAAATAACAAGCAGCAATAGGTAAAATAACAGCATAGAACTGAATGTGCTAATGTCAAATTATGGAAAGTATGTCAGAAGAAATAAATACAGAAATAATATGGCTATACGGGAAAAAATGCATAGCTGTTAATTTCCTAATGAAACTTAGAGGGCTTTCTTATGTTTCTTTTACCATTTTTTAAGGCATATAGTGCTATTCTGAGAAACAAACTAGTGGACTCTTGGTTTGGTTGAATACTCCTGGGTTCCTACCTGAGGTAACTAACACACCTCGCCTAAAAGTGTGAGTACTTTAATTGGTTGGTATCTAGCCATACTTGAAGAACATTCATTTATCAGAGGCAATGTTAAAATACATTTTCCTTCTCTGGCTGCACAACCCAATGAACAATGGTTTTTTACTCTGTGACTGGGACTCCTGGGCATTATGTTATTACAAATTATAAACCACAATAGTAAGGGCTTTACTGGTACATTTTGCATATAATCTTAGTTAAGTAAACATGAACTGAAATAGCTTTTAATAGCACAGTCTTTGTTGCCATGATCTCTGTTGTACGAATAATTTAGTTATGCAATGTTTCAGTTAACTCACTTGTTGCCTTTTCTTTTTTTTTTTCCTCAACACCTCAAGAAAGCATCCTCTTCCCAAGATTATTTCCAGACTTGTTTTCTCTTTTCAGCATGTATTTATGTGAAACCTTTTTCCATCATACTTATGCAGGGGTTATATCTAAAGTGAATAATGTCAGCATATTCCTGGAGATTAGTATCACCTTCAAATTAAAGCAAGTGCAGATCTTAGCCCCAAGTTCCTTCCAGGTTTTGCATTTCTAAGAAAGACTGTATGGTAACAAGGGCTATTGAACAGGGAGTGGAGAAAGGACTTCAGTGTCACAGAAATGTTAATATATGGCTAAATGGTCAAAAAATGGATTATATTATAGTAGCAGAAAAGTTGTTTTCCATTACAAACACAAAAAGGTTAGGAAAATAAATGCACCTACTTGTAGAGGCTTAGAAATTTTGTGCCAAGACTAAATTCTTTCTCTTTTTCATGAGTTTGCCTTGAAATCCTGGATGAACATGAAGATCTCTTGCCCTCTGTCTAAAAAACCTCTGTTTCTGTTGGAAAATGTCCTCTAGAGAAAAAGTGACATGATATGGCAAACAGAGATCGGTAATAACTCAAAGATTTCACCTTGGCTGAAGTTATTTTAATAGCTTCCTACCTCACTGGAAGTTTCATTTTGAATATGAGACTTGGACAAAGCATTTCACAGAACCACAAAATTCCAGAATGGCAGGAGTTGGAAGGGACCTCTGGAGATCGTCTCATCCACCCCTGCTGCTTGAGCAGGTACACCTACAGCAGGGGGCACAGGGCCGCATCCAGGTGGGTTTTGAATATTTCCAGGGAAGGAGACTTCACAACCTCTCTGGGCAGCCTGTTCCAGTGCTCTGTCACCCTCACAGTAAAGTATTTTTTCCTCATATTCAGGTGGAACTTCCTGTGTTCCAGTTTGTGCCCATTGCCCCTTGTCTTGTCATTGGGCACCTCTGAAAAGAGACTGGCCTCATCCTCTTGACACCCACTCTTTCATAGTTCAGCAATATATAGTCAGAAACATCATGTTTCCTTTCATATTTTATGTTAAAACTAGAGATTTTATTTTGTTCTTAGAAAAATCATAAAAGAATCATGGACCTTGCACCATTAAGTAAATCCTTTTGGAGAGTTACATTTGAATAATTTTTTTTCCCACAGTTTTAAGTGAAATTAAAACCTGTGTCCCATTTTTCAATGGGGTCTTTGTAAGTTATTTGAGATATCTTCCCCTTTGTTAAGAAAACTGGGGAGCCAGTGGTTTTGATTTCATTCCAACTGGAATGCCTAGTGACCATCTGCCAGCTGATTTCCATCCAGCACTCCTCCAGTAGTAAAATAATCAATAGCAATAGAAGTAATAGCTGAGTATCAAATTGAATAATGGTTTGTATTCTAACCTGATGACATCAGTATTCAATAATTCTTGAACCTTTCAACTCAGGCTGAAATTTTCAAACTTTTACTTTTGGCCAGTATGTATTGGGCTTTTTTTCAGGATATTTTTTTTTTTATTTCTTTGACTTTGCCTGTAGTTTTTGTATTCTTTTCTAAAGTTTGAAGGAGAAAAAAGATTAAGCTTTTCAAGGATGTAAAAACTGAGAAAAGACACTCTTGACAGTAAACAATTCCATGACATTTTTTTTATAATCACTCTACAGCCAAAACAGCTGGGGGATGAAAGTTTAAATTTGGCAGGAAAACAGCACTAAGCAGAAGTGCTTTTGAGTGTTCTGTAGAAAATTGGTTTTGATGTGATTTAGTTATAAGCATTTGAAACTCCATGTACTGAGCATGTAACACTAGTTTCTCATTAAGTTTCACAGGTACTGTCTTCAATGGAGAATTAGGTTGGTTTAGATGCAAAAGTTTCACCTAGGGACATATTTATTTTACATTATCTCAGAGAAAACCTCTCAGCCCTCTGCAGTGGGCTATTCTCCAGAAATGTAGGGTCATGTCAGATAGATCTAGTGTAATTTTACTCCAGAATGAAAATGTTTATAGGCCAAAATACTGTTGCTAATTCCTATTATGATTTCAAGTAGACTGTAACATCTCATTTTTATGCCTATTACTCACACAACAAGGTAGTGTGCTTCACTTCTGTCCTTTATTTGGGGGTTTTAGGTCTTTCAAAGAACCATAGTTTTCGGACATGAGAGCTGTGTTTTGAAAGTTCAGTATTTTTGTCTTTTCAGACATATATCATTCTCTGAATCTTGAAGTGTTCTTTTAACAGATTGCTTGAAGACACACAGATGAGTTTAAATATTTCTGCACTTCACAGTGAATTGCTCATTCACCTGAGTGTTTAACTATGTCAGTGTGTTCAACATTATCATATTTAATTGAATGGTTCAACAAGATAATATGCCAGTGCACACACAATTCAATGCATTATTGGCTCACAATAAATAAGGCAACTCTCAAATAAAGCACAGGGGACTTAGCAAGAAGAAATTATGTATAAGTGAGAGAGACATTAATGCATTGAGGATTTACTAAAGGCTGATAAGTTATCAATTCTTACAAATTTGTAAATCTGTAAATTTGTAAAAAATAGGGCCAGGAAAGAGAATGTGTTTAGATACCAAAATTAAGATGGACAACTGCAGTCTCCAGTCTTTCTACCTTGCTGTTTGTCCATTTCATACCCTGACCTAAATGTGAAGAACTTTTAAACTTACTCCTCTGTTCTGTAAAGGTCCAAAGTTTTATATTTTAAAGCCATTGGTTTCACTCCTTAAAGGTCCTCTTTAAAAGAGGATGCTGGTGTCAGCATTGCAGTTATTTTCTGTTCTTCACTAGCAATCTGCACAGTCACTGCTTGCCCTGATGTAAGACCAATGCGGAACCAAAAACAAGAAAAAGGGATGCTAACAAATAATGCTAACTGAAACAATTCCTCATCACTCTGTGAAACTTTTCGACAACTAGACTACCAACATTACTCACAGATATCTCTAGATCTGTGGAAAATAAAACATAGTCCATCATAGTCTTTATGCTAATAAATTTAGGCTTAGACTATACAAAAGCAGGTTCTTTAACCTAGATGAGCTTTAAAATTGTAATCAGGCTATTTAAGGAACTATTCCCTTTTCCATCCTTTCCACTGCACTAATGGATCATGTTCGTTCTCAGTTAAAAAATGACAAGGGAAGAGGAATTTTTCAGCTAAATACCAAGATATCCTGAAATCAGAAATGCTGCTTTTTGTTGTTGAGGTGGGGGTTTTGGGTGTCTCAATCTGATTACCATCCACTAGTTAAAATCCCTGGTAGCACTATAACTGCAATGATGCACCAGAATTTTATTCCTTAGCAGGTTCCTGAAATGAGCTACTAGCATCTGCATCAGGGGCATTACAAGAGTTATGGAGATATGGAGGTCTTAAGCATGAAACTCACAAGTCTATGGGGCCAGATGGGATCCACCTGAGAGTACCGAGAGAGCTGGTGGAGGAGCTTGCCAAGCCACTCTCCATCATTTATAAGCAGTCCTGGGTAACAGGGGAGGTCCCAGATGACTGGAGGCTTGCCAATGTGACGCCCATCTACAAGAAGGGCCGGAAGGAGGATCTGGGGAACTACAGGCCTGTCAGCCTGATCTCGGTACCGGGGAAGATTATGGAGCGGTTCATTTTGAGCGAGCTCACCAGGCAAGTGCAGGACAACCAGGGGATCAGGCCCAGCCAGCATGGCTTCATGAAAGGCAGGTCCTGCCTGACCAACCTGATCTCCTTCTCTGACCAGGTGACCTGCCTAGTGGATATGGGAAAGGCTGTCAATGTTGTCTACCTGGACTTTAGTAAAGCCTTTGACACTGTCTCCCACAGTGTTCTCCTAGAGAAGCTGGTGGCTCATGGCTTAGACAAGTGTACTCTTCATTGGGTAAAAAACTGGCTGATGGCCGAGCCCAGAGAGTTGTGGTGAACAGAGCTAAATCCAGTTGGTGGCTGGTTACAAGTGGTGTTCCCCAGGGCTCAGTGTTGGGGCCAGTCTTCTTTAATATCTTTATCAATGACCTGGATGAGGGGATCGAGTGCACCCTCAGTAAGTTTGCAGATGACACCAAATTGGGCAGGAGTGTTGACCTGCTTGAGGGTAGGAAGGCTCTGCAGAGGGATGTGGACAGGCTGGATCGATGGGCCGAGGTTAACTGTATGAGGTTTAACAAGGCCAAGTGCCCAGTCCTGCACTTGGGTCACAACAACCCCATGCAACTCTACAGGCTTGGGGAAGAGTGGCTGGAAATCTGCCTGGTGGAGAAGGACCTGGGGGTGCTGGTGGACAGCTGGCTGAACATGAGCCAGCAGCGTGCCCAGGTGGCCAAGAAGGCCAACAGCATCCCGGCTTGTATCAGGAATAGTGTGGCCAGCAGGAGTAGGGAAGTGATCGTGCCCCTGTACTCGGCACTGGTGAGGCTGCATCTCGAATGCTGTGTTTAGTTTTGGGCCCCTCAGTACAAGAAGGACATTGAGGTGCTGGAGCATGTCTAGAGAAGGGCAACGAAGCTAGTGAAGGGTCTAGAGCACAAGTCTTATGAGGAGCAGCTGAGGGAACTGGGGGTGTTTAGCCTGGAGAAGAGGAGGCTGAGGGGAGACCTCGTCCCTCTCTACAACTACCTGAAAGGAGGTTGTAGTGAGGTGGGTGTTGGTCTCTTCTCTCAAGTCACTAGCAATAGGATGAGAGGAAATGGACTCAAGTTGTGTCAGGGGAGGTTTAGATTGGATATTAGGAAAAATTTCTTTACTGGAAGAGAGTTCAGGCACTGGAAAAGGCTGCCCAGAGAGGTGGTGGAGTCACCATCCCTGGTGGAGTTCAAAAAGCGTGTAGATGTGGCACTTTGGGGAATGGTTTAGGAGGCCTGGGGGTGTTGTGTTAACAGTTGGATCTGATGATCTTAGAGGTCTTTTCCAACCTCAACAGTTCTATGATTCTATGATTTTATGAATAAAGTGTCCAAAAAAAATACCACAATGATGTCACACAATTGAAGTACTAGGCTTGTGTATCTGAATTTCTGGCACAAAAATATTTTTTTTTCTGAATAAAATAGATATTTTTCATCAAAAATAGCTTTGTTGAAAACCCTTTTTTGTCTCAAAACAGCACTGATAAAAAATTCACAATAAAAGCTAAAAATAAGACATATACTATAATAAAACTGAGCATATGCCTGCAAATGTTCAGGGTCACAACCACAGACAGTGTACAGTGATATTAATGGCATTTTTTTTTTCTTCTAGACAGTGTTCATTTTATAGCATTCTTTTTCTGAATAGAAGGTGTTTTAAAAATAAAATTTATTTCATATACAGACAAGAATAAGACATGCTAGGGCATGACTTGGTAGGCTGCTACTGTGCTTCTTAGTTAGTCAAAGGCTCAATGATGAAATGTGTGTGAGTTGTGTATGAAGAGGGTACTGATGGGTACTGAGCTTATTGCTCCATGCTCTGCACACTTTGGGTGCTACAGGTAAATAAGTCTACTGCAGATATGTATGTTTATATTTATGTATATATATACTATTCCATTCCATCTATGTCAGACACACTGTGAACTCCTCCTCTCTGTATACCTATATAAATATGTTCATAGGTGAGTATTTCAGCTGTAATACTTATTGGCACATTTCAAATGCAACCACTTCTCAGTACTTATAAGCAAATTTTATTGATCCCTACAAAATATTTACTGATGTTTTGATTCTCCTTTTTCATTATATAGTCATGGGCAAATTACTTCAAACAGTACATTTAACACAGTCACATCCAGCATCTTGCCACTGAAATTCACCCTAATTGCATCTAGTTTCACAGGTCAGAATGTAGAATTTAGTTACCTTTTCAGATTTGATCACATTGTATCTTCTGCTGTTCAATGGGTTTATTTTGTGTTACTGACTCTAAAATTCTACGCATCAGAGAAATGATTTGGAGCATTTTTTCCTGTTTTACCCAAGAAAATGAAGCAATTGTTGCATTGCTGTATTCTAGATTAATCTACACATCGTATTAAAATTTCGAAGTAATTTTTTTTCTTTTTACATTTTCTTTCAACATTATTAAGTCAGGAAACACTGGAAGGAAATTTCTAATTATCAAAGGAGCAAGATCTTGAAACAGCCTTTCAAGGGGACAAGGCAAAAAAACAGCTACCTTTAAAAAGTATCAATCATGATCAGCCTAAATTAAGGAATATGTTATACTTGCAATAAAAGAAGATAAGATACATTGACTAAGGAGATCTTCTATCCATGTTCCTGCTGTGGATCATCTAATAGTCATGTATTAAGATTTCTATCATGCTCAAAATTCAGTTACAAAACTTGTATCTGTATGATACATTTTTTGTAAAACAGCTACCTTTAGCACTTAAATGATCTATTGGTTATTTATCTGTAAGCTATTACAATCTTTTCCCTCTTTTCCACCATTTTCATCTATTCTTCTTATCTTTATCTGTTTAAATAAGTAATTTCATACATATTTGAACTGTATATAGGTATGGATTCTGTTAGAAGTATGATTCACAATTTTTCAATAATGCATCCAAAAAGAAGTAGTACCACTGTCCCAATCAAGTTAAAACCTGAACTAGAAAACATAACAGCTAATTTGAGATATGGCCACCTATATAAAAGATTCCTTCTGCTTTTCTGACTTACTTATTTTATTATCAGTCAATTATATCATCACAGAATATTCAAAAATTTAACAATGCAAATTGAGTTCAATGATTTGGATTATCGTTAACTAGTCAGATGGATGCATGAATCAAAATCTGTCATAGTCATCTTATTTTAACCCTTTAATTCAGTTTTTCATTCATCTGATAGGTATTCTAGGAGGTGATTTATAGATACCACATAAACCAATAAAAATTTGCTTATTATGCCATAGTGTTCACTATCTCTTTATCAAAGCAGTTTTTAAATAATCCTCTACCTTGAGGTCTTAAAATCCAGATTAAAAAACTTTTTTGGGGATGTGATAAGTAGACTTTTAGTTTAGAGGAGAAACTGATCAGGTTTTTTCCTCTTCAACAGCTGTAGTCCTTCTTGTGGACTGGAAACTTAGATATTAAAGCAAAACGGCATATATGATGGCAGTATTCTGCCTGTTGTTTCCCAAAATGCTGTCCTGGGTATTTCTGAAACATGGTTGGGTGTGCACCTGAGATCAGAGGATGTACTGAAAGGCGGGAACACTTTATGTGTGCACATATAGAAATGTTCCAGGCAGTTCCCACACTGTGGCTCATTCAAGAAATCAAATAAAAGTAGGTGAGTGGAGGAAGGGTGGGGAATAAAATCAACTTCATAATCTAGGATTAGATGTGATTGATCATTGCTTTTGGTAGCCTGCTGGGCATTTTTTATGTTTTGTAGTAAATTAATAAATAAACAAGGCACTATCTCTCAAACTGAAATTTGGCAGAAGGCAGTTAGTCTGGATCAATTAATGTCAGAAAATGAAAATCATACAGTAATGACACACCTTCTAAAAGAACATTTAGTATGTGCAGCTTAAGCTTTTAAACAAGTCAAGAATTCCTGAGATTAAACAGATCTGATACCACCTTATGTTAATTGAATTTATTATATTTTTAATATACATTATAGATGACAGCTTCCCCTCTACTTAGTTTGTACTGGTTTTGTCTCTCAAACAGGACTTGCAAATTAGCTGCTCTGAGCTACAGCCCAGAGCTGTAGTTAGAGCTTCAGCTACAGTTGCTGAAGGGACTTATTAAAAATGTGTTATATAACAAACTTATTCTTGGGAGGCAAGTAAGACACATTTAAAGAGCTGAATGAAGTGGTCAAAACAAGTCTAAGGCAATAACTCCAAAATGGTTTTTTCCCCGTTATGGAATTGGACACCACCAGCAGCCCAGGTGAAAAGCAATTCTAGACCACACCTTGGTATTCATATTTTCCAATTTCAATACAAAGAAGGGTAGGCAAGGGAGACTGCAGGCTGAATTCTGAGATCAGTTTTCTGCTTGTGCAAAATCATGGAATCAGCTGGTGGGAAGACAACAGATCTTGACTCAAAGTAGTATTTATAATCTATGTTTTCAATATGCCCAAATAATGTGTGGACAGGCACAACACATATACACATAATATCTTATTCACTTTAACACAAATGAAGTACATAGTGTATAAGTTAGGTATTTTTAAGACTAAAAATATTTAAAGGTTTATGTTAACGTATTAACATATTCATCCTCTTAGGACTATTGGAAGACAGAACTTGAAGAAAAGAGTGCATTTTGGAATTTGCCTTCATGGAAGCAATCCTGGATCAACCATGAAAATATACATCATTAAGAACTCTTTCATTATGTATTATCAACATGTGGACATCTCCTTTGATCAACAGCCTGAGTGCAAATCACCCTCATATCAAGGTTTTAGGCAATGCAAGCCTATGATTCCCCTTACTACAAGAGTGAATTTCAGTCACTGTGAATTAAATGGCAGACTAAAACTAACTTTTGTGGATACGCAGCAATAGAAAATCTATTTCTCTTATTTCACACCTAAATTAGAGAGGATGACAAGTCTGAAGTTAAGGGAGGAGGCCAGCACTTGTACAAAAGGAAAAAGCTTCACATGTAAAATGCCTGGCTCTTTAAGGGTGTGGCTTACTTGCTTTTGAATGCCGTCCCAGCATTGTTGTTCCTCTCTTGCTAGAGGACGTCAAAATGATATAATGCAGAAACATTTCTATTCTTGAAAAATGTCCTCCCTGTAACATTTTTAAGTCTTCCAAATGACACTTATTCTTAACAACTCACCACAATATTTATCTACTTAAGACTTAGAGTATACCCTAGGAAATGAAGGCTCTTTTGAAAGCCTACTAGTTCCAAATCAACATGTGATACCACCAGAAAAGAAGAAATTTGAGCTTAAGCCAAAGGAGCAACATTGGAAGGCTGAATCAGAGGACATATGCATTAAAGCATGATTAAGTATTTAGTACTTCTTTGACTCCATGTTGCCCAGGGCATTTCTTGTATCTTTTATTGGTCTCCTATCTCCTAATCTATACGTCTTTGTATTTTTGTTTTTCTCCATTATAGATGCCATTCCTTATAATGTATGATCTGTATTAACAAATCAACAAAGCAGCTGCTGCAGTTAGTATATTTTTCTTTATCCATTAATGTTTTCAATGGTGTAAGTTATATAGATACTGCAAAAACATTTACAGCATGTTAGCTCAAGCATTGCAGACACATGGACATAAATGTATATAGACAGCCATATGTACTTGTCAGGAAAAAAATGTTCAGACATTGAGAAAAATGGGTAATGCAGAGTTATTGTTGCACATCTCATACCGGGCTCCTTATCTGCATTAGAACGGCTCAAGAGAGATGCTCAGAAACTCAGGTTCTTTTTGCATTTTCAGGGCTTGCAGTTTGATGAATTTGCTCTTTTAGTCCCCTGAATTCCTTTGAAAACTGAAACACTAATAACATTCAAGCTTTCTGTGTCTGAACACATCTTTTCCCACAGGAAGGTCAGGACTTGACCTATGAAGTCAATGGGAAATGGAAATTTCCTAAACAAGTTTGCCAAGAGTGGCTATTGAAAGATATTTTAATTAAAAAAATTAATCAGATAATGGTACTCATCCACCCATATTTTAGACGGTCTTTCATAATTGCCCTGGAGGACCAATTTCAGGTAGAAAATAGATATTTTAAAGAAACGCTGTTTTCACAAATTACTATTATTTTGCTCTCACATGTAGATCATTCACTTTTATTGTGTTGTTGGACTGATTAGCTTCAGCTTCTGATATGCCAAAGTAGCACACAAATTTATTACTTGCTCTCTAAGATTCTCTGGGTGGGCTTTATCTCATTTAATTTCAATCATCCCAAAGTAAGGCATCTGTTTCCATCAAAGCTCAGAGAAGATGGCACTCTAACCAATAGCTTATGGCCACATATTCCAATTCAGCCTGCATTGTATATAGCTGAGGTTAGGGGCACTAAATCTGTAACTCCACATTCTTCAAACAGTACTGTGTACGCAGGTTTGCATATCATTCAATTTTCTTACCCTGAATGTCGGCAGAAGCAAAAATCCCTACTCATCAGGTTTCCAAAGCATGGAGATTATATTTCATTTCTAGGTTCTAGATTGTTCTCTCTGACACTGGTATACTCCCCAAAAGTCTCAAGTTTCACAAAAAATTAAGTTTTATTCCAAGGTGTGATTTTGATGTCTATATTAATCATGTTACAAAACCATTTTATTACTGTCCTAGCATCATTTCCAGCCTATAGACATTACTTCTCCTGGGGATGCCAAGACACTCATACATTTGTCTTTTATTTCTCACCTGGGTTATTGTAATTCATTACTTGCTGGTCCACTTGTCACTTTTTGTTTTACTTGCTTACAGCTGGTGCAAAATTTGGCTGCTTGATTGCTTATGAGATTTCTAATTACATTACTGCAATAATGAAATAGTTTCACTTGCCTCTTGTGAAATGGCAGATTGCTTTTAAGAGTTTACTCCTAACAAATAAATATGCACAAAACGTCATTTATTGCTTGTGCCATTATAAAATGACCATTCCCTTTACTCCGATTGTCTTCTTTTGGATGATGTGAGTTTCAGCTATTCATATTTTTTTGTTTAATGTATTTGTAACACATATAACACATACCAGATTTCACAGAATCTTTATTAGAGAAATATTACTTTCTCAATTTTTATGACCTATTTATTCTTCCTACTTCTGGTGATTTATTCTAAAACATAGCAGGTACCAAAAAAGATAGCTGTCCATATATTCACTGATTTCAGACTGTGGAACATTGCTTTGATCAGATACCAAAGCCTTTTCAACTAAGATGGCAGAGGTAGTGATGTGGTCTTATAGCCTATCACGTGTCCCGAAATGAGTTTCTAACAGGGCAGAACAGAATTGAAAGCTTGAAAATATTTTAAACAAAATCAAAGCAAATCTGATTAGAATGTATTATTTTCCATGAGTTTTCAGATTGATTTGAACTAAAACTTACAGTAAAGGGCAGTAACACAGTTCCTAGGTTCATTTACAAATGAAACCTTGAAGAAACCTGTATGCAAGCACAGTGGCAATGTTTTAATTCATTTGCTTACAAAAAGCTCTCTGCAATATTTAACTAGTCAGTAATTAATAAGCTCAGCTGTACTACATCACAAGTAGATTGCAGAGGTTGAATCAAATTAATATAATCATGCTGTTATGCATTCAAGGTAATTCCACATTTTAAATAATGTGTGAAGTTATGCTCACCTCATCTTATGATATAGAAATTTTGAAAGGATGATGAGAAGGTTGGAATAACTTTACCACTCAAAATAAACTAGGACTCTGACATTTAGAAAAAGAGAGAAAAAAAAAGAAAAAGAAGGTAAAGAAGGCAATAGCAAAATTCTGTAAAATAAAAAAAAAAAAAAAAGGCTTTAAGAAGATGAGATGGGGACAGTTATTCACCAATAAAATTGCTTACTGAGGTATAAAACAAAGAAAAGGAAAATGTGTTTTACAGAAAGCACAGGTAAGTTACAGAAACTGCTCCCACAGTGTATTTTGGAGGCCAGGAGGCCAGAACTCCAAGTGAGTTCCAATAGCCAGTCCCAGAGGACAACTCCTTTCTTCTTGAGCATAGTTATCCCAGTGCAACCCTCTGCTAATTTCTAATGCGCCAGAAGCCCAGACGTATAACAAATAAAGAATTATTGCAGTAGTATCCTATTTCTAGCACTTTCCCAAAGCATCACCTGCTAGACAGTAAACATTTGTTCTAACTTATAACCATTCTGTAGTTCTTAAACACAAATAGGCACTCACTACTACATGCAGAAGCATCAAGTTGTAAAGATGATTGTGCCTATGCCAGTGAGATAAAGCAAAGGTAATACAGCTGTGCCTGTAGTCGCATATAGAAATCAGAGTGCCAAATTTACTATAAAAGTCATGAGAACCAGGAGAGGTCAGACAGAGATGAGTGCTCTTGCAGTAAATAAAAATTGTTGAGCCTTCTCTCTTGTCAAACCTGGCTGCCAAATTCTTATTACACATTACAATTACTTCTAAGATGGAATACAGACTTCATGCATTATATTTATTTCACTTCATTTGCATGTTAAATACATAACATTTGCATTTCTACTAAAGCAATGACACAAACTTGTAACTCAAAAGATGTACTTTGATTGGAACTTGTAATTATAACATGTAGGAGAAGTAAGATAAATTCTCAACATACACTGGGAATTTTGTACGAGGGGGCCAGTGTTGCTTCACTGAATCACTTCTAAAGAGCACTGTAGAGGAGTGAAAATGAAGAGGAAAAAAGATCCATTAGCCAAAGGGAGACACAGAATAGAAAAAACATTTTAAAAGAAAAAGGAGTATCCTAAAAACAAGACTGTCTGAAAAAACAACCTTTCAAAAGAGCTCCAACTTTGCATACTCACCTAGCTGACAGGAATTGGACATTTAATCTCTAATAAGTATTGACATATAAGAAATCAATACAGTTTTGAAATGTAATTACTGAGCAATTTACATGAAAAAAACTTTCAGGATAGGAAATCTATCATTCAGGTAAAATTCTTGTGTGCATTCTCAATTTAAAAGTATGTTTTAAAAATGCATCATGAAATTGCAAAATATTTACTTTAAAAATATGGTTTACAATTAGATTACACTCCTGCCTGTGAAAGTAAGAGATGAAGAGGAGAGCACCTTATTCCTCCAAGCTTTTTTCCTCAGTCCCTGAACAAGAGATTTCTACTGGTAATGTGGGCTACACAGAAAATACTCCTGCAAGCTACTGAGCTCAGAGAACACCCAGTGTGGGATCACCCAGCATGGGGTCCCACTATTTTTCAACTACCTTTTAGCAGAACTCCTATCCCATCCATTAGGTAAATGTCTTGTAGTCTATGCAGTAAAGCTAAGGCAGCAGAATCTGTCAACCTGAAAGTTTCGATAAAAAATACAGGACTGCCTTATAAATTTTCTAGAAGACTATTACATTTCATATTAAACAGAGTATAGGTATGAAAAGTCAGCTATTTAAATTGCTCTGTGCTGTCATTTCACTGGTTGCTGCATTTGCTACAACAATGTTTAAAACCTTCTGGAGAACACCGCTTTCCAGAATGAGCTCCTCTCACGCTGAATGTGCTGCCGTAGTTATGCATTGCCACATCATAGTGTAAAAGCAGAAGTTCTAACATGACTTACATACCAATAAAAATATTTGCTAGTAACCAAGGATGTGATACTCCTTGGCAGATGCCTTTTCAGTGCCTCTATATAGGCAGAAGAGGCCAGAAAACTTGGCAGTATTTTAACTTGCATGTTTTATGTACTTCAGGAAGAAATTGCAATGCCTATTGCTCCTATAATTCATTCCATCAAAAATATTTATGTCAGCCATACAAAATTATAACAATACAGCTCTCCTGGAAGAAACCCAAGCCTATGTATTTCAACTGTCACTGGAAAAGTCACTGGAAGGTCCAAAACAACAAAAAGGCAAGACAGCAGGTTAGAGCATGTAGCAAAGAGGGTCTGGATACACGTGGTGTCATAACAAAGACTGAATACTAAAGAGGGAGAGATTTGGATTTGGGTTTTGTCAGTTTTTTTCACTTTGTTAGGTTTTCTTTGCAGTACCGAAACTATCATTTTGTTCTGACAATTCAGATTTGTCTTAAAATACTATATTTTGAAATTTATTTTTGTGATGTGAAAAAACAGAGAGAGAAAATGTGCTATTTGTTAGATGACCTACCTGAGAATTTACACTTTGTACCTTCTAGCCAGGAACTTATAAATATACAACAGCTATAAACAACCAAATCTTGATGTAGCTAAATAAAATTTTTAAAAAGCCAACAGAGACAACTACAAGGAAAATACTAATACTTACCTTACTCCTTTCACATATTGACTGAGCCCCTGAGCATGAACTATATTCTTACTTTTGATAAATAAACATATCTTCACTGAAGCTGTTGGAAGGCTGTCTCCTGCATTATATGCTGATATATCAAATTGTTATAAACTATTTATAATTAATTAATTATTAATTTATAAATAATTATTGGACACCTCCCCCCAAACAAAGGATGAGAAAAAAAAATCATTTCTGAAAAGCTGATAGCCTGTTGGTCAGGACACAGGTAGGAAAGAAAGAACACGTATGCAGGGATCTGAATTTGTATATCCTATACCTCTAGTGACCTCTCTTTCACCACCTAGATGTAGGTATATTTTTCCAGGTAGAAGAACAGATCAAAAGTTCAAAGAAATTCAGAAAGATTTAGGTTTTGTCCTGACAAAGAATAGGAAACTTTGGAAAAATTTTATACTGAATATAAAAATCATTTCCCACTCCACCCTAATCTGAACAAACATTAGCCTCTGCAATTTCTCCTGTACCACCCGTATTTGACTATGGCAAATACAGGTGATGTCAGGTGTGGTCTGACTAAATGAACCTAAGCCTTCTTCCTTGGGCAAAGAAAAATCTAATTAACTAATGTTCCCTAATTTTATTGTATGATATCAAGGGGAACATTTTTTTACATCCCACCAAAAATTTGAGACGTATAAAATGAGTACACAGAAGACAAATGGAGACTGCCCGCTAGGGTCTGGAAAAGGAAAACCCTTGAAAGAATGTGTGAATAAAATTAATGGAAAATATAAGGTGCTACAAACCTGAAAGGAGATACAGCACTAAGTATGAATATGAAGTATTTCTTTTGCAAAGGTATGAACATGCTAAACTTGATCTACAAAGAGTACCTCAGGAATGTGAACTTGTAAAGCTATGAATCACTAAATATTAGACAGATTAGCATGTAGAAATGTTGTTGGAAGTTTAATTAAATAAAGGCATATATATTATTGCAGACTTAAGCTGAAGAAAATAAGCAATTTGTCTGGACTATGTTTCTCTATTGATTTTTGTGCAGAGCACATTTCTTCCTGTCTTTATTAACCTCATTTCCTGGAAATTACTACCTTCCAAGTTAGGAATAAGCAACACTAGAGTTAGAACTGGAGAGAACTTCAAGAAATCAGTTATTTCATCCCTTTTCATATATTACACATCTGTTATCCTTGGTAGGTACATGGCTATCCTATTCTAAAAGATCATCAAGTGATGGGAACTCAGTAACCCCTCTAGATCATCTTCTCCCCATTATTGGTGATCGTTATCACTGGATGGTTTAACTCATGTCACACCTGATTTTCTACAATTCTATTCTGTTACTTCCTGTCCTAACCACCCTGACATGGAAAACTGATTATTCAATCCTTTTTCTCTCTTTCCTGAAACATCTCATATACTCAAAGACAGGTACCGTCTTTCTTCCTTGCCCTCCCTATCTTTTCTTTTTGAACCTAAATTATGTCAATTCAATTAATATTCCTTCTTACATCAGATGTTCTGGACATCTCATTATCCTTCTTCTGACCTCAGTTGTTCCACATTCTCTTGAAGAACAAGTTCCATGCCAAGTACATAGAAGCTGAAGACTGCCCAGTGCTGAGGAGGGAGTAGCCTGCCCCATGTTGAGAGGAAGGAACAATTCCTTCCCTTGTCTTGCAGGTTAAGTGTACTAGTGAGTGTACATTGCAATACAATTTTTTTTTCTCTTGAAGGGTAATGTGTTATTAACACATGTTCAACTTCTGATTCCTCGTAACTCTTAAAACCCTTCCGCAGAACTGCTGCCTAGTTAATTGTTCCCAGGCCTCTCTGTGCACTTCTGAAGCCCCTGCTTAGAACTGAATTAAAAAATCCTCCTTTCTTGTTGTTTTTTGTACTTTCTGTATCAAAAAATGTTCAGCAATACAACTTACCTCACAGTCAGGGTCCTGCTGTCCTGCTGTACTCCCTTCCCAACAGATACTCATGCAGTTCAAATCTCCAGTGAGCTACAAATCCCACGCTGTGAATGATGTTATTAAAATTTTGGGGGGTTTTCCGTACAAAAAAAAGAATAAATCCCAAAATGTTCTTCCTCTTCCTTATCTTTCTAGTTCCATAGTCTCTGGTAGATCTTTACATGGCATTCTGTTTCTTTTCCCCAGAGACTTTAAGTATATCTATATCCTACACAATGCTACGAAGGCAATGTCCTCCCTCTTTTCTTCCTAATATTTTCTAAACTTCCTATTTTCCTGTGCTCCTGAACAAGCTTACATTCCTATTCTAATCATGGAAATTATTCCACAATATCCATTATAGTTTTGGTTAGGTATTAAGATGCCTAAATTTTCTTTTCTTATCCCCCACATATCTTGCACACATATCTTGTATGCAGACACTTAAAATCTGCAGCTCTGGCTTCCTCCCTCCTTTAATTCATGCTGTGAATAACCCAATACCTTCTGGTTTCAGGATCTTTGTCTGAGTGTTTTTCACATTGTTCTGTGGGTTTTTGTTACCCTCCTGTCAATCTTGGGAGTAAACTTAATTTTTTTACTCTTTTTCATGAGATATACTCTAATCTCAGGCTAAATCTCACAACATATCATTGCAAGGCTGAGTTATCAGGGTGGCCTGGTGAAACCATCTCTGTGGGATGCATCCTTCACTACTATAAAATTAATGCAACTTGTACAGATATACCTTTAGTGATACTTTTTACTTTGAAATTTTATTTACCAAGAGAATTCTTCTTTTAAAAAAAAATGTTTATCCAGACAAAGTTTGACAGAGCAACGCAGGAGTTTTCCTCTAAGTGTTATATTAGAGCTTCCAAATGAAAGGGTTGGATGAAAATCCAGCTGTGCCCCTCAGATCAGCTAAATGCTTCTGTAGTCATTATATGAGATTGATGAGAACCTCCTTGACAGATCCTCCTTGATTTGGACAACAGAAGTTAACAGGGCTTATACTCAGATTATTCTCACAGAGCTAAATAAATACAAGCCTTTTAATTGCTTATTAAGTTTTAATGAACTGGTTGATCATTTTTTGGTTTAGTTGTTTTTCTTCATATTTGACCCTTTTTAACACTTCCTCCCATTTCCAATTCTATAAGTATATTTATTTGTTACTACTCCTCATGGGTTTTATCCTTGTTAGACACTCCAAAATGGTTCATAAAGTTGAAGCTCTTGTAACAATGAACATACATTGGATTGCAGTTACCATCTTAGTTGTACTCTCAGGCTAAAAGTTCCTTTTACTCTCAGGCTAGTAAAGCCTTTCTAGTCAAATTTCCTTTTGAAACAAAAGGCAAGTACTAGAACTGCCACTGCACTGTCTTCCTATTACTCCCAAGCATTACTACTGAAGACTGAGGTGGCATTTGGTTGGGGTACTGTCTGCCTGGCCAACTTTAAAATATATTCAAAGACATACCAAGCACAGAAGTTAGTTAGAGTCACCAAGACTTCTACCTTTACAAAAACAAACACGCAATACTATACTTAGTATTTTTCTAATCAGGAAAACCATGCTTTTTATTTGCCCTAATTTGAAATTAGTGAGTTTTCATATTATCTTCAGGGAAATCAAAGTTGATTAGAGTTTCAGAACTAGCTTCAAGCAGTGTAGCAGCATGCCTTTCAAAATATCACCTAATGTAGAGAAATCAGTGAATTGTGTGCATATGCTCAAAGAGAATAACAGAGACTGTTCCACAGAGTAATTCCATTACATATATCATGCCCTATAAACACGCTAAACCATAGTCAAATTAATGTAGCTGTTGTTTGGTAGTTTTCATTTTCGCTCCTAGGAAACAGTCAAATATTATTTTTTGTAATTCTAGATAAATGTCTTAGACTGTAAATTTTTGCATCAGAAGCTACCTACTTATCCTGCCTGCAAAGCAACCAGTGTAGTGAGTTTAAAAAATTAGAAAGGCCTTGAATTGGAAAATTGTAAAACAATGACCAAATAAAATAAAAGTTTATTCAACATGTTTTCCCAGCATAGAGACTAAAAGGTATCACAACAGTGTTGCCAAAATGTAAATACAACAAGAGGAAAATTGAATGAAGAGGCTTTTACATGTAGTAGGATAAAAAGTGTTAGGAAGGCTAGCTAGAATCTGACATGTTAGTGAGGAAGAAAAAAAAGTGGGGTTTTTGTTTAAGAACAAAGAGAGTAAATATTTGAAAAATGTCTCTGGGAGTGTGGTAGATTCTCTGTGATACACACACTCTAAATCAAGTTTGGATTACTTTCTAAAATATAAGCCTGCCTTCAGTCAGACATTTTCAGCTTGGTGCAGGAGCTGCTGGAAGTAATTCTCTAGCATGCATTATGCAGCAGGCCGAGCTTTAAAATCTACTAAGAAAATATTTGGGCCAAACTAGCAGCTTGTGCACACTGATATAACTTTTTAAAAGCCAGTTGAGTTGTATTGATTTACACCAGCTTCTGATCTTGCCCTTGGAATATAATTTACTGCTGTCATTACACAGTAACACCCAGACCCTGCCTGTTTTCCACGCCATAATAAGAGCAGCTGTCTTTGCGGTTTGGGGCCTGATCCAATTACACTCAACGGGAAAACTCCCATTTAGTGCAGGCACACAATTAGATGGTTACAAATTGGTCACAAATAAATTCAGACTGGAAATTAAAACTATTCCATCTGAGATTGTTCTTTAGCTATCTGGTAAAATGCTGGAGTAGCCTTGCAAACAGATTAACAAGTCAAGGAACGTATTAAAATTAAGACTGAAAATAGGGAAAGGACTGTGCAACAAACAGAAAACTGGTATGCATGTAACAGTATTTCTGCAGCACCCTCCCTGTCACCAGTAATTCGTAGCTCAGTGACAACACTCAGCTGAGGCAGAAAGGAGTGGGACTTGGGGGTCTGGGGTGCTTGATGTCGTGGTATCTCCAGGAGGATTTGAAATGAGCCTGTAGCTCTGTTGCTTCGTAACACCTTTAAGGTGTTATTAATCCTCCTGATGGGTTTTGTAAGCATCAGAAAAGTGCAGGGAGAGCCTCCAAGGTGTGGATTAGCTATGGTTTGTGAGTGTTTGTAACCTTCCTGGGGCCTGGAAAGTGACTGTGATCCAAGGCAGAAAGCAGGGTGGGCTCTCCCTATGGAAAAAAAAAAAAAAAAAGATGAGCTGGGTGTGTCCTTTGGGGTCCCGCTCACTTTTTCAAGGTTAAACCAGTTGCCAGTTTTTATGTCATCAAGAATTGCTTTCCCTAGGTCAGACAGTATTTTTCTACTCCTTTAACTTTGTAAGATCTACATTTTCTGTAACAAACTATCTCACTACTTAAGATTTTGGTGAAATGTTTGACTTCTCTTCCTCTGGTACATTCCGGTTATGCTTTTTGCTTTCTATCACATTGTAAGCAAGGTTTTAGGGAGCTGGGAAGTATTCCTTTATGTGGTAGATTATGCTGTAGACTTTTCTGAACCAGATATCTACTGTAGAGTTTCCTCCAGCTGTGGTACAATTGATGAAATAAAAGTGAGCCCATTTAGTCCTGTCTTCCTATTTATGTTGTCTACTGTTGAACACAGAGTATTTTACTTCTGTCTTTTATTCCTGTCTTTTTTTTTTTATTCCTGTCTTTAAGCATTCTAGTATATCTTTGAAACAAGAAGAGCACAGTCAGATACAGCCTCTGCAAAAAGAACCCAGACAAAATAGCAGGAGGCATTCTGATCCCAGGTAAGTCCAGGGCTTTTATTTATTTGACTTGCTTATTATTCTACCACCTCAAACGTTACTGTTATTTCTGTCACACAAAAACAGAAGCTGAAACACTGTAAAAGCAGCATCAGTGCCTGCGCTGAGACAGCACTTTTAGTAGAAAAGCAAAAGGTCTGTCATGAAAGTATATAATTAAGATACCAGAGATAGGTTTCATCTGACTAAATATAGATATTTATAATATGCAATCTGATATATCAAAAAATATATGCCTAAATGTAAGTCAGAGCAATACTGACATGAAAGTGCCCTTCCAGTAAAGAAGGAATCTGGGGTACCAAACTCAGAGGTAGACACTGGCACTGCAGACTTTGAAAGTTAGATTTGGTACGTTTAATCCTAAATTCCACTACTGACCATTTTAGGAGATATTAATATAATACACTATGCTTAATGCTCCTGTTCCTTGTCTTTCCAGTTTGTACAGTCTGATGTTGAAAATAAATAGTAAAGCTGACTTATCTAGCCATGTAGGAATTTTGCAAGGATGGGAGGATTGCCAACGTGTATACGTGCATTACTCTGAGGCTCTTTACAGCTTGCCTTGCCTTAAGAAATATGACCTGAATAATAATAATATATAAGGAGTACTGTTCTTTTCTTGTGAAATATCAGTCACCTGAGGAAAAAGTCACTCAGCAGAAATCAAAGCTAAAGTTGGGTACTAGTAAATAGCAACAGTAAAGAGTGCCTTTGAATTCCTCTTCCTATCCTGTCAGGCATGCACAGCACACACTAGGAACAACTTAAAGTCTATGTTATTACATGTAAGTCATGCAAAACTTTGAACACATAGAACTCAAAGTACTTAAATGGTAAGCATTATAGACTGTGCATATATTTATTAATAATATAGAAGGATACACTACTTGATAATTTTTTCACATTGCTCCCTTATAAATTTGCCAGTCTAGAAGTAATGGAATACTTAGACAAGAAGTAACCAAGAATTATATCTTTCTGTTTCATCTTTGTACATGAGAGGAGTTTACACAAAAATGCATCCTATTTTTACTCATTATATGTAATTTTACACCTATTTTTCACATAAAAGAATATTCTAGACATACATGCAGATCTTTGTGAGATCTCTTCCATTCCTCAAGTACCTATGTTATCAGTGCTACAACCGCTACCCTTCAGAGAGCTTTCCATTCATTATGTAATAGATAAGTGTGCCTGATTCGAGTGCAGCTGAATTGTTTCCATGGTTTGATTTCAATGGTAAGGGTTTATTCAGCAAAGCATTTAAGCCTGTGTTCAATTTAGAGCAATTGGGTAGTCCTAATACATACTGCAAATTAGGCACCTGTCTACATCAGGGCGAATTAGTGATATGCCTCAATGTTTTTCTGAATCAAAGCTTGAATTTGAGGATGCTTATCTTACTAGTGAAAATTCAATGGCAGCATCAGCAATGGCCATTGGCTAGAAATTATTGATTCTGATCACAAGACTTCACACAACTTTTAATTCTTTGTTATGTATTTCCTAATTAGAGTTAATAAACAAACAAACAAAAAGAGCAGATTATGAAAATAATACAAGGCAGAAACCAAACTTCCTCTAGTTTTACCCACTAACATCTCACTTTAATTGTGATTAGTTCACAGATATTTCTGGCTGAATTGAAAACCTGTCTACAAACCAGTGAAACTGCTGAAAATTATCAAAAGTCAAAGGTTAGCTTCTTGCACTATAACACCATTAGATGATAGTTCAATAAATATAGTTAATCACATAGAATTTAAAAGTAAAAATTTCAGTGCACATATTGACTGAGAAATATGCAGTACTTGGATTTTGAAAAACCTTGATGGCTTGTGCGTGCTTTTTTTGTAAAGAATGGCTTGTCTCTGGGAATCAGAGAGATGTTAGGAACAGTCCCACTGGAATCAGGAGAAAGTTCTGCTTTCTATGCATAGGAATACTGTATCACAATGATGTACACAATTTTCCTCCAAAATATTTTTTTTTTAAGTTTAGATAATACATATCTCAGCTAAGCAAGAAGACGTACACAAAAATTATCAGCCTAAGTTCCTATGGCAGATCAGCACAGGAATTTTTATTCCCTGCTTTGAAGATTGTGCTCCTAAAAGGGCACGGTCATGTAATGTGGAGCAGGAAAGGATGGGTATAGTGTTGGCTGCCACATCTGCTAGTTCCATTTCTACTTTTTTTAAGCATGGATAATGGAGGAGGTAAGTGTCACATCTCAGTCAACTGGAGCACAAATAGTCCCCAGATACAACGCAAAATACTGCATCCTTTCTGTGCCCAGCTGATGGTGCTTGGATTTGGTGCAGCTCCCCCGTTGAGAATCTGCTCCATTTTTTATAATTTTGGGCCTCTGCTGGCCAAGATGGAAGTATTTACACAGAAACTGTGGAAAGAAGATGAAGAGAGTCACTGAAAGATAAAGAGGAAAAGGAAACATTAATAAGACAGTAGAAGTGCAAGAGGAAGAAAATGCTTGGAATATGTGACCATTCAGAAGACTCAAAAATAATTGTAAAAGGCAATCCTAAAGACACCATCTAGCTTATGGCTGTCTGCTGAAAGCAACCTTTTGCTTAATTATACACCCAGAGGAAACTGTTATATCCATACATTACAGCTTCTTTCTATTATTACAATGTGAAATACCAGATTATTATTATTTTTAATAAAATCTATAGGGGTAAATGAAATGCAGAACATGTAGCCCTATCCTCAGAAATATCAGTTCAACTTATCTAGAAAAGTAATATTTGATAATATATAACACTCTGAAAGCTCAGGGTTTATCCAAACTCTGCATACCAGTGACTTAAAGACATCTACCATTAAATAAAGATTGATCAGCCACTTCTATATCATGTCCTCATGTGTTCGCTTTACTTATATATCTTCTGTGATTCAAGGTCAGATGAAATATTTCCAAACTTTGGGGACATTCACATCCTGTGGGACATGGAGGTAGATGTAATCAATTCTGGTCTTTGACCAACCAAAATCTGAACCTTGCTTTTACACTTACACTTTTACAATTGCAGTCCCAACCTGTCTGAGTGTTGAAGGTCCATCAAAGTTATCCACCACGAGGTATAAAGCACCTTACCTTGGGTTCACCAGTCTGATCAAGCTAGTCCCCTTTTACAGCTGCTATAGAAATGCAGGTGTACTAAAGGTTAACATGATAGCATAGACCATGATAGCAATGACTCTTTTAAGGTGAGGGACCTGTTCATGCCTATCTGAGAGGAAAAATATGCTCTATCAGTTCTGTTACTGTGGATACCAGACACAGGGAAGATAGACTCCAACTATTTTTTGATATTTTAAGTCTACTTCCCTTAAGAAAAAAAAGAAAAGCAACCACTAAAATTTGAGGAGGATGTGTATATGGATATATATACTTTACACTTCCAATAAGAAAAACAGCAAAGTAGACTTAATTATCAAAATGTGATTGCTTCTCCTCCCCTCCTCTGATATGATCATCCAGAAAGATCAATTAGTTAGAGTATCCTGGAATTTGTAAGAGTAAGTCGAGAATCAAATCTTACAAACATATGGACATGCAGCATGATGTTTCCTGTTGTATGATCTAGGATAAAATCATGCATCTAGTATTGTGCCACATTAATGTTATTAATTACAGTTTTATTTTGCTTTATGGTTCTTCCAGAGGCTCTAGCTGACAAAAGAGGTTCACTGGACAGCATGCTCTACAAAGAGGAGGTATGAAACTTTCTGATCCCAGCAGGATTTGCACTTTAAGAGGGCAGAAAGAGGAGGAGAAGACAAGACCTGAAGTGATTTGCTCAAGGTGGCATAGCAAGGTCTGGAACCACTGAACTACAATGCCACCTTTCTAGGAGTCTCCCTGGGTTCCTAATGCAGATTGATGAAACATTCATTTTTTCATTCTTTAAATCAAAAGTAATACATTCTAGATATTCTTCATTGTGTTTCTGGTGTGCCAAAATGTTGTGGTCAGAGAAAATGGGTCAGAAATAAAGGGACATGTTTTAGCTCAACAATTTAAGTATTGACAAGATATCACTCTAGCATGTGTTTAAAAGAACAATCACCGTAAGACTAGCCTGATTCTGTGAAGAAATATAAGAAAGAAGAACAATTTTTCTGCAGTCAATAAATCTAAGATGTTAGTAAATTTAGAATCAGAACCTCAGTTGCTTGTGCTGTAGCTGTAATTTATTTTTTATAAAACTACATGGGAACTGCTTTAAAAAATCAAACTTTAAAAAATCCTGTTGGTCGTTATGCATCTTGCCTCAGCCACACACAATAGCAAATACTTACAATGAGAATAGCTCCACTGGAGCAATGCTAATACATTTGCCACAGCTCCCACTTTGTCATTATGCACAGGAGCCTGTGCTTATCCCTTTTAAAATTGGAGACTCTTTTAACCAGGAATCCCCAGGATGAAGCTGAACCATTTTCCTCACGGCAAAACAAATCCTCCTCTGGTGAATTTTGTTATTGTTTATTGTTACAGTGTTTTATCAGCACTAAACTGTATGAAAGCTTCAATTAGTTCTTGATGAATGATCCCATAAAATCATGTAGTTTCATTTCCCCTGCCACCAGATATTTCACTGAGTGTTATTAAATGATATATAATTGGGACGGGATTCAGGAAACTTAAAGTCTTCTTATTTTCCTTTTGGGCTTGAACATTAGAGTGTGTCTCAAATATTTGGTTTTTTTAAAGGTGATGGCTTTTTGTTTTACACTGAGAAATGCTCTGCAGTTCACAACTATTGTTTAAGGTTGCTACACTATAAGCAGTTAACACAAGAGTAGGAAAATACAGGTATTACAGCCATTTTCTGCACAATTCTCCTCTGCCAGTAACTTTGTAAATTTTGCATTACGAAGACTAAGTAAGATTCACTGGAAAAAACATTCTTTCCAGCTCCTGTGAATAACCACATTGCATTTGTCTCTGATGTAACTCCATTGAATGCAAAGTAATTACAGTAAGAATGAATATAGCCATTTCATAGTATACATTTAAATTCTGGTTTCTTATGACTAATGTGCTGTATTTTGGGATACAGAATTTGCTTCAGAAGGATCCAGGGAACAAACGTTTTCAGCAAGTACTTTAAACTTTCTTTCTTTAAAGGAGAGATTCAGATACATTATTGCTAATTTTGTCCTTTTTCTTAGGCTTCACAAACAAAACCAGATTTTGCAGACCAGAAGCATTGGTTACATTAGTGTCTACATTCACTACATTTCTGAGATCTGGACTCAACTATGGGGCTATGCTTCAGTGAAACTCCATGAGAGCTTTACAGCAATGGAGAGCCTTCCTTGAACATAGTTATCTCTCTTTATCAAATTCTCCCACCTGGCCTAAATGTTAGCAAAAAAAGTTAGTAAAAGATTGTCACATCTGGATAGAGGGGACTAACTGTCAGATCTCATAATGGAAGGAAATTCCTCCAACTAGTTAAAGACTTGTTGCAGCCTGCCCAGAGCTATCAAAGTATCCTTTGACTTGTGTATTTATTTCTTTTCCTCACATGTTGCAAGAGGATTTACCCAACAGTGCTGCTGGATATACACACTGCTGCAACTATCAGTGCTTCACAGCAAAATACAGTTAGTCTGCTGAATGGGATAAATGTGTTTATTGGTATCAGACCCAAACATCACCCACTGGATACATCTGAGTAACTTCCAATCAGAAGACGCTATTTTCAGTAAGGAAAAAAAATGACAAATATCAGACTATTCTATCATAAAAGAAGTGTAAAGATATTTATCGTTTACTGCAAAAGATTTTTTCCCTTCATATGGTGGAAGATGAGGCTACTATCAGGCATCATATTCTTGGCACACATTTTTGGATCAGTTTAGAAGCAGGAAATCAAACCATCAAACATCACTAAACGCAAGATATGAAAGGCTCAGATTTTACAATTGCTTTAGTAACTATAAATCATACAGCATTGTGAAAGAAAAGAACGTAATAAATACATGAACGGAGCATGGTATTTTTGCTTCTACAGGTAAATTTAAGTTATTCCTATCATTTCTTCAACAAGTCAGAAATTTTACTAATAAATCTCACTGTTCGGGGTATACATTCATGGTCCCTGGGGGTCAGGAAGAATTCTTTCCTTCATGGTTGTATTATTGACTGATGAGGCAAAAGCCTGCAAAAAAACCCCTTCTTCTGATTTGGGATTCAGGAGAACTGAATTCAGATACTGGCTTTGATACAGGCACCTTCTGTCAGGCAAACCATTCTCCATCTCAGCAAAACAGGGCTCTTCTACTTCCCAACAACCCATGATAAATTCAATTCTGCTTGAAGGACATGCCTGCATTCATATCCAGAAAGGTACCCAAGGACGCTCTTGAGTTGCCCAAGCTACCTCAACATCCCTTCTCTCCTGGCCAACGTGGCAGCTGGCCTCATTGCCCAATTTATCTGGGCATTCATCTCATGCCTGGAAGGTACATCCAAAATACAAGGTGGGGCAAGGAAACCTAAAACCTTGAATATTTATTAGACAAAGTACCTCTTGAAAGAACATACCCAGCAATAGTACAAAAGAGATAAATGTGCTTCCTGACAGAGTATTTGGGCTCCCTGTTAACCAGCAGTATAAGTGGATAACTGTGCTCAGAGAATATTTCTTCACAATTCTCAAAGAATACTTTGAGTTCCAGAGATCAAAAGAGATACACAAGCCAAGTATTACTGGTGTATTATATCGAGATCAGTTATAAATAAAAGTAGAAGAAGGAAAACAGCAAAGTCAAATTGTTTTCCTCTGTCATTCTTTTCTTTTTATCAATATTTGTTTTAAAAAGTAAGAGAGTTCTACAGGGCTCTGGTTAAATAAGACCCTTTCTGTAATTATAAATGTACACATGTAAGAGTCCTTTTAAAGGAAAATAATAGCCTACTGGGTATTCAGGAGAGAGGGCTTGTTCTCTTACAAATTTTCACAGTGCTCTGGGAGATAGTCCTCTGAGGATTCATAGTGCTGGTGGGCTCCCACTTTAAAGAACTTCAGATTGCTGAGGGTGGTGTTTCCCCTTTGAAGACTGTTACATTTTTTAACAGATCCTCCTTTGAAGATATTCATATCTGTGGGGTTCTCCAAAAGAGTTGGGGGAAAACTCCCCTGTTGATGCTATTTACCAGGTTAGAATTTCAAACCTGGGAAAAATAGCTGATCCCTGAGAGGAGGATGCTCGTTTTGAAGCAGTTCATATGGTTTCAGAAGGCTTTGCTTCTGAAGTTCTTATTGCTAGAAGGTGTCTGGCTCTAAAACTTTATATCGTATAGAATGTCACAGCAATACTGTGGAGAAAGTAACATGAATTTTTTTAAGGAAATACAAAATACACTGCTACGAAAGCCTTTTTAAAGATACACAACATGTTTGCATGTTTGATAAATGCTCAATTTGTGCTAAATGTAAGGATTGTGCTATTTCTGTTACAATAATCTCAGCAGAAAGGTTCTTAACATGCAAAATCACTTATACACAACATTTTGACAAACGGAGAAAAAGTTCTGCTCGTTTAAACAAACTGTACTGATGATTGTCTTGTTCATATTTTGACTTTGGACAACCTGAATAGTCTTCTTGTGGAAGCAACATGTAAAGATTAACATTGTTAAGATATTCCTAATAAGAAGTCCTTGCCTAGCAAAACCTTTTAAAACACGTACCATACTGAGAGGGATGATAGAAGGCAATAGAACAGTGAGGAGGCACAATGTGAAATTTCTAAATGGAAGAAAGGAATACCATACGACCAAAATCTTTTTTAAAAATATATATTTTGAAAGGCTTTTTGTAAAGCATCAGAAAAATGTTTTCTTCTCCATGGTATTTCTAAAAAAAAGCTTATGCATTAGCTAAAGTCAAAATAAAAAGCTAGCTTTACTTATTTGTTTGAAAATACTGCACTTGTTACTACAAGAGGTCTGTTGAAGTCTTCTGAACCAAGGCCATCATAACTGCAGACAGTCTTTCTACTGAGATTCCTAGTACATGGATATAGCACTAGACTTGGATTAAACAGAGATAAAGGACAAGTTGATGTGAAGCTAAAGTAGGCTGCTGGCTGTTGGGGCGAAGCGTGCAGAACAGCAGCACTGACGGCTGTTCTTTCAGAAGACAAATAAGGTGTGTCTGGAGTTTCTGTCCATTTTCTCAAGTAAGGTTCAGAGGGAAAGACTGAGGACAAGAGGACAAAACCTTTTCCTTGCATAAAGTGTGTCTTCAGATCCTCAGAAGCATATAGAGCATAAAAGAACTCAGTTTTTAAGATCTCATCTAAATATACATTGCAGCAAAGTGCACTGGCCTTTCAACAATGAAGAGTTATGTTGCTTCTGTGAGCATTTGAATTTGGGATTCCAAGAAGTTTACTAATACCAAGGGAAATTTAAACAAATTTCACTGTTTTCTATAACAAATGGTAAGGTTTTGTAGGAATGTTCTGGTGTGGGCACTCCAGTCATTAGATCCTGTCTAATGTAAAGGCATGAAAGTACATGTACGCACATACAGAAAGAATACTTAAACAACAAAGAGCAACACTGACTCCTTTGTATTTTAACTATAAACTTCCATAGGCATACTGATGATCTACAACTCTGATGGCGTATTTGGGGTTAGAGAAGTATGATTCCTTGCATGGAAATAAAAAAACAGAGAGGAGAAAAGATCTGTAAATTGTTTCCCAAGTAACCTTGTGTTTTTGTCTGAGCTTTAAAAGGCACCAAGCAAATAACTTTAGATGGTGAACACCCCCAGAAAAGCCAAAACAAAAAAAAAGAAGCCAGCAACAGCATAGTATATACTGATTAATGGATGCTATAGATATCTTACTGCTCTGTCTGCTTCGTTAGCTTTGTTTCAAATCTGATACAGATCTCATACTGCACAGCCGATCCTGAAATAGTCCGTGTTCCTTTAAATTCAGGCAATGCATCACTTTCTATTACCCTGTGTCACATCAGTCTATGACTGTAAAGGATGAGTTATGTGGACGTGAACCAGCATGAGGGCCCAGATCAGACAAATCTGAGATTTCATGAGAAAGTCAAATGTTCACATAGACAAATTCTTTCTTTTTTATTACAGCACGCATTGTTTATGTAGAAAAATTTAGAAAGGAAATTATTTGCTACCTTATATGTTACAGTCCACTCTGTGTTTTTATTTTTAGGACAAAGAGCCCTTGGAATCATTTTCCCAGCAATCATTAAGATTACACAGCACCCAGATTCCACTGGAAAAGAGAAACCATTTACCAAATCTTCTTTAGTTCTTAGTTCAAAACTCAGATAATAGCAGCTTCGTAGAATGACCTCCTTGGCATTGAAGATCTTTATTACTATTTGTACCAACATCCCTCAGCATTTTTCCTGTGTTGCAAAGAGACATTAAAGTGGGTGTGCTGACAAGAAGGTTTAGTGGAAAAGAATTTCTCAGGCTGTGGTCCACACTAATCTTTTGTTCTAGGCCAGCATGCAGTTAAGCCCAAACTTCCTTAGCATCAGTGTAGCCTTATGTGTTAGCACAAACCCTGCTTTTAGGCTACAGCACCTTGTCTCCAGGGTCTCCAGGAAGGGAAACTAAAGACACAGACTCTCCAGCAGGATGGAGCCAATTGTCTCCAGCTCTTTACACTGGAACTCCACCACCGATAGCAAACAAGATAAATAACATTACAGACTCATAATGTAAAGTCTAGAAGGACTTTTCAGATGCTAACCATCAAGCACAGGAATTCCCTTCTGCTGTCATCCTTAGCTACTGTATTTATTTACATTATGCCTTCAAAAATGGAATTTTGGACCCCATGAAAAACCACTCAGAAAGAGTAAGGGAACATAAATTTGATAATTATGAAGTATGAGTAGAGTAATCACTTTCCTAGAAAATTACCAACTTCAAAAAGTCCAGAAAACCTACATCAAACCCTACAGCAAACTCACATACATACTCAGAGGAGAAAAGGGAGAGGAAGCAAAGGAAAAATGTTACAGGAGGACAGTAAAGGTGGCTCCCCAGGAGCCCTGCTGCTCCATCGAACAGTGAAGGTTGAGCTGGATGTGCAATATGTGTTCAAGTTGCCAACACCGTTGATCCCAGCAGTCTTTCCCAGTTTGCTTTCTCATCTTGCCATAGATTTGATTTTCCAGTAATGTTTTACGTGAGGAGAGCCTAACTGTATTTCCTGCAGCATAACCCCAGCATGGGAACCATACCTCAACTGTTCACAACCCAAATGTGTCTCAGGGACCAGTGCTGACGACCACTGTGTTACATTTCAAACAAAACTAGTCTGTCTGTGTTATAAGGCTACAAGGCTAAATTCTTTAATGTTCACAAAATGCCTCAAGATTACAGAGCAGAAATCAGCAAAGTTCAAGCAGCAGAAAAAAGATGGACTGCTAGCCTCAAAAATGAGTCTCCTGCACACAAAGTGACCAAAACCAACTCTTTGGTGTCATAAACATACATTTAAACTGCAAAAAGGATAAGCTTTTGACCTTGGTTTCCAAGGCAAAGCTGAAAATAAAATGGAGGAAGCAAAGTCTTCCAGAATATCTCTGTCTTGCAAGGGAGATGTGCATGATGAACATCAAGTAGGCCAGAATTAATGTCTTTTGCCTGTCTTTAACAGCATTGCCAGGCTTTCTAAAAGGATTCTTCTGTTTAAAAGTGTAATTTTTGTGTGAATCTCAATGTTAATATCTGCAAACTTGAGAAAAATGAAAACTTCCTCTGAAAGTCTTTCTCCCCTCCCATAATAGCAAAATAAAAATTCGAGCACTTGTATTTAAAAATATATATATGACCTTTTCAGAAATATCTATTGCATCCAGTTTTTCTGAGGGCTTCGCTTCATATCAGTTTCATTCACTGCAAAGTGATCATGCTTACTGTTTCACAGTAAATACCTCTGAGTGTATCCTTCTGTTATGTTGATTGTTATAATTTTGATAAATTATTTAATATCTTATTTACAAGCATACATCTTACTACCCCAGGAATAATAAGATATAGAAGAGACTTTATCTAATGCTAAAGAAAGGTGGTGTTACTGGTGCAGTGGAAGAGTATTACTGACTCCAGCTGAGTGATGCTTTGTGGCTACTTTTATGTTCTGAAAAAACCTGCAAGGAGCTGACAGCTAAGAAGTCATATGGCAGCATTATGGTGTAAAAGGTACTTGAGTTAATTTCTTAGATTTTTATCTGAAGTTGTCTTTTTCCTGAAAAAAAAGGGGGGGGGGGGGGGACAGGAAGGAATGGGAAGCTGAATCCTTTTGAATAGAAACTGTAAATGAAATAGCAGCATTAAGAAGGATGTAAATCCCAACACACTCATGGTTGGGACTCATAGAACCAGCAAACTTGCAAACTCATTCTCCTCTTGTACCATGTCTTTCTTAACCGAGTAAATAGTAATGAAGAGTTTGGCGGCATTTAGCACTACCAAACACCCTACATAATTTACCACTTAGCCAAACTCAGCTGCCTCCTAACCTGAAGCTGGATTCATGAGACACCCTCCTCAACAGACCTTGCTTCTCTCCAGCAGCTTTGAAGTCCACTGCCAGGGGTAGATGTTTAAAACAAACAAATGTCAGCATGCAACAGGGTGGCAAGAGCTTCACAAGCATTTACCTGCTTTTCGTTACTTTGTATCGCGCTCTCCAATTCTATTTACATTAATTTTTAGTTTAGATTAAATAAGGCTTCATTGATGCATCTTAACCACATTATTCAACACCCACCAACTCACTGACAATTGCACATCAATACATTTTAGTTAAGCATCTGTCTCCTCATTTGCTTCCTTGTCAAATTTGCAATTTATGTCTGCATAACTTTTCACTCTGTAGCTGCACTCTGCATGAAACAGGTAGAGAACACACAGCAAAATGCTACACTTGCTCTTCAGAGCAAATATGTGTGCAAGTTCATGCTGTGCAGATCTGAAAAGTTCTTTAGGGTTACACGTAGGTGTGAAAACTGTTGTGATACTCTGTTGAAGCCATAGACTTAGCTAGGCAATAATTAAATCATTTAAAAAAAAAAAAAAAAAAAAAGAGCAATGTTAAGCCCTTGTATTGAGAAAGGAGGCTTTCATATTGGTGAAAAGGGGAGTTGTTTTAAAAGCGAAATAGAGAAAATAAAATTTCATAAGTGCTTTATTCTGAAGTTGAATATTTAATTGTTAAAACACCTTTCATTCGTATCCCTGCAACTCACCCCCCTCCACTGCCCTTTTCCCAGAAGAAATCAAGCTGTTTCTCAAGTTTATATCATACCAAAAAAATATTTTCTTGTGGCAGCTGAAAAACTTACTATCCAAATCCTGAATATTTTATAGAAAATAAAATTATATTTATTTTTAAGTGCATTCTACCTTCAACACAACTGCATCCTCACAACAAATCTATTGCGTCGTCCTGACATAGTTACTGCAAAGGTTTTTCCTTTGCTGTCCCAAGGGCCCAATTGATTTATCTGCCAGAAGCCTAAAGCCCCAAAATAAGATAGCTTTGAGTTTACAGAGGTCATTTTTCATTGTCTAAATAAAAATTTCTAAACAAAAATCTCTCATCCTGTTAACCGCAGGGTCCTTATCTCCCCAGAGGCTACAGAAACCTGAGAGAAGCCATTTCAATTCTTTTATGAAGAAAGATAAAAGCAAGTTTTCGATTAGAAAGCCTAGGAAAGCCTTCTTATTAAATGGTGGTAACAGTAACTAGTCGAAAAGGCAAAACCGTTCAAGGAAGGGGGGAAAAAGGGAAATCATTATGCATGAAGCAAACACTATACATGAGGCTGCCAAGGCAATCTGAGGCAGTGACATTCGGGAAGAGAAGGAAAGTTCACAAGCCTTTGTAACTAGTTATAGTTCATTCCTGTCTATTTAAAAAAACTGTTTTATCAGGCATGTTTTCTTAATTGTGTGTCCATAGCTTTACCAACCAATATTAACTGCATGTTAGAGTAATTATGTATTCAGGCCCACTTTCTCTTGATCTGTCATCATTCAAAGCACTTACACAGCACTGGCTGGGTTTTGAGATGGCATGTGATTCCAGCCCTGGAATAATGGATTCTGCAGTGCTAAGCTAAAAGTGAAATTATTAGAAGTTACTTCATATTCCAAGTTATGATAAAGTGAGAGAAACAGAGACATTAATGGTGATACACTGGAAAATTATCCAGACCTCTGAAAGCAAAAGGTTTCTGCTGTTTGGAAAAATTCTCAGCATATATGGCTGAAGTACCCTATTAGTGTTTTCCTTTGTCCTTCCTACATAACAGAAGAAGAGAAATGAAACAGCATTTAGGACAGTATATTACACTTCAGGATGCCAGCTCTAAATATCTAACCTATCATTTAAAATGCCAAGTTGAAAAACCAACCTATAATTCCTTATGAGGAAAAAATCCAGGAAAGGTTTTTGAGAGCTGTTTCCCCTTTATGAGGATAGGCATTCAGAACCCTCTGACTCTCAGCATTTAAGATTTTCTCCTGCACTAAGTTGTATCCCTAAATGTCTAGGTGAAATCCATACAGAAATGAGGATGATATAGTCACATCCCTCTCCAGCGCTACAAAAATCCACACTTGGATTTGCCTGGGATTGTCACCAGTAAAACATGCCAGCTAACACCGTCTGTGGTCATAGCATACTGAGAGACAGCAGTTTTTCTTAATCTCTTGTATCCTGAAAACAATTTAGAAAATAACCTGAAGTGGATTTCTCCACCCCCTCCCACTTGTTCCCAGTACATCCTTGAACATGATGCATTTTTTAAAATGGTGAGAATATTCTTGCCTCTCCAAGATGACACGGTGCTTCCCTGCCCTCACACATAATTCAACAGAACCAAAATGGAATTATATTTCCTTCTTTCCCTGCTCACTTCCCCTGCCTTTGATAACAAGTCATTTTTCTGCCTTAAGTTTATATTTTCAACTACATTTATGCTCTCAAATGCAGTAAAAGAAAAATTTGGTTTACCCAATTCAAATCAAGAAGAAAATCTTATGTTGCTAAAGGCAGCACATCTCTTTGACTTCAGTGAGGTCAGGATTTTACCTCTAACATGTAGCTTTGTGATGTTAATAACTTCAGCAGACACAGTTTAATTTATGCAGCCATCTTCTTTACCTGTATTTTACTTTTATATGTTTCTATACTTACAATAGAGATATCTATCTCTAATTTTAAAAAAAGCTATGAAAATTAGATTCTAACTAAACCACAATTTGCCATGCTTACTTCATTACTTTTCATATTTAAATGTATCATCTTTGCAAAGAACAGTCCTACTGTTCAGCAAAGTCCTGATCTAACCCCTCATGTAGTCAATGGAGCACCCCCTCTGACTGCAGCAGGAGCTGGATCAGGCCTTAACATGTCTTTTTCTCATCTACCCATCTAGTTGTTGAACTAGATGTAACTGAGGAACGTACGACTGTTTCAGCTAGCGCAGGTGCCTTATTTTGGCAAGTAGAGTTCTAAAATTTGATTTTGAAGGGCGAAAATATGCGGGATCCCAAATATGTCTTGTGCAAGAATAAAGTATTTTTTTTAATATTACTTTTTTATGTTATTATTACTTTAAAGCTCTTTGAATGTCTTGCATACCTTGTATATGTTTGGAATCCGAAAAGTTAAAGATAGGTGATTTCATGTTATGTCCAAATTGATCAAGAATTATGAGAAGAATTAAAGTTTTGGAAAGCTTATCTTTTATTTTAGGCCTTGAGGAAGTTTTCTCCTTATCAAAGAGAGAATTAGAGAGACTAAGAGAGAAGTTAATGACACAGAAATGGGAAATTTCATTACAAAAGTTTCTTCAGTCTAAAAAAGGCATTGTGAGATCTGATTTTTGGAAGTCAAAGACAGGCAAATAGAAAAGAAGGCCCACATTTATCATAGTAAGGACAATTAACCATCAGAATAACAATAAACACTGCCAAAAGTTACATCAAGATTGGTTGCCTTTCTGAAAGGTGTAGCCTTGTCTGTACGGAGTTACTGAACGTAAGGCAGAGATTAATACCAGGATGTCCTATGGCCTCTGCTAAATAGGAGGTCTGACAAGACAATCCAAGAGTCCCTTCTGGCTTTAAAAACCCTCGAGTCCATGAAACCCAGGAACACTTTCTGTTGGAACGCGTTTGCTACAATTGCTGTGATTCACCCTCCTTGTTACTCTCTGGGGCTCCCTGCCAAACACAAGAAAATAAGGTTTTAAGCCCAGAAGGATTTCTACAGTAATACAAGATATTGATCCCTGTGTTGTTTTCAGCAGCAGCTTGTTTGTCTGTCCAGGTTCCTTAGAATCCCAGTGTGCCCAGCAGGTTAATGCTGAGTAAATACAAGATGTTAGGAAAACATGGCACATATTTTAATATACATTGTTATATTATCCAGAGACAAGAGAGACATTGGCTTAAATTCAAGCCATTGTTTATGCTTATTAAAATCTGGTTGTGTACTGAAACGCTGGTGGTAGCTTACAGTCAGTGGCACCTATTCTATGCTAATTTAGCAGCACGTTAGACAGGAATGTTCCACCTTCAAAAGGCCACAAACTGAATGCAAACATGAACGATGGGACTGATGCTTGGAAAGCTACACAAACACAACGAGCCACATATTGATAAGTGCAACAGGCATCCTAGTGCTATAGAAAACTAAGCAAAACTCAACTCTGTCATTTTCACAGAAAATGCTGTGCTCCATTCTTCTTTCCTTCAGCCTGAATCATTCAAGAGATGATAAAAGAATTGATTCTGTTCACTGCTTCAGGATACCTCTCCATCTTTTAGGGACCAAACTGATGCCCAGCAATACCATAACTCCTTACATCAACACATTTTATATCACCCATTGACAATGAGAATATCAGAGGGCTTTTAGCCAATTTTTAATATAATTTGCAGGAATTTTTGTCTGAATTTTTTCTCTTTTGAGTGCAGCTAAGTGTCCCATCAAAATAAAAATTTCCTGAGCATCAGTAAACAGACTTATCCACAGTTATTCAGAGCTGTGTAGCTTGCTCCAGATCCTCTGTGAGTGGGACCAATACAGAACTGGTTAAAGATTACATTACTTCCAAAAAAAACCATGGCACCGATGTATCTCTTGCAGAGTAGTTACTATCATTGAGAAATATAGTAATTCCCAAACTGGGCAATTCTCAGCTGACAAGTTTGATCCACACTTGCAAGCCATGAGCACTCTTGGTTACCTTTTCTTATTCACAGCTGAGAAAAAGGCTTGGGAACTCAGCCACACTTGGAAAATGTGCTGTAAAATCTCATTGCAGAGACACTCCCTGCTTTGTAGTCTTTCTGCTGCCATGTCCCCCACAGGGAATTATTATGGAGGAGACGGGACAAAACTATACTCCCAGTCCTCCATGCAATACCTTTGCTTCAATCTGACAGAGCGCTTACTGAAGTTGGGACTAGGGGAGATTTGCTTAGTGTTGAGCTAAAGGCTGCCCCCAGAAAGACTACATAACTTTTCTCACATCGGTTTTCCAACAGCCACAAGCATTCAACTGAATTCCAGAAACTGATCCTGTAAGAGAAAAGCACTTTATGCATTACCTGACCAAATAAAGACCGTCCTGTATGTGTGCTTGCCCTGCTATATGGGCAGAATAGCAATCCACAAAACTGGAAATTTCCATTTTGCATATTTATAAATGTCTATACTATGACTCTTTAATGTTCTTTTGAGTTATATCTTTTAAAAATCAAAAAGGAAAATGTAGAGGGGGGGAAGTTATATTTGTTACACAAAAGGAACAAGGCTGAAATACATGTTCTCCTTGGCACTGTGTCTTTTTAATTTTCTTAACTTTCTTCGATGCTTGACATGCTCACATGTCCAGGGTCAAACACGCACCAGGCTTAGGGTTAAAGAGGAGTTTCCTTCCTGGTCAGTTCAGGAGGGGTCTGGAGCCCTTTTTCTGCTTGAAGGGCCGCAGAGCAAAGCCAGGATCATCTGGGCAAGTCTTTCCTAATCCATTTCCACTCACAACACAGTCCTCAGGTGCTGGTAGCATCCTCATCTCTCCTCCTCTTGCCAGAGGGACAGCAGTTTTGTCCCATAAGGAATTAACCTAACCAAAGTCCCTGGGCTCGGGTTAATGTTTTACTGGTGCAACAGATACAGCTTGTGCTTTGCAGGATATCAGATGAGGTAACTTGAATGCCCTATGAAACTATGCAACTTGTTGGCATTTAAAAATCATAGACATATTACCAAACATCTGTTATGCTACACATCATAACATTTATTGTAACATACTGTACAATATGCTGCACTATGTTAGTGATAATAATAACTATGATAATTACACATACAAAAAAGAATGTGCAACTTAAAAGCATTAAGTATAACCAAAATATAAATCTCTCTGACAGAGAGTTCTCATTTATAATGTAAAACCCTACATGAAAGAAAAACACAAACAGCACAAGACATCTGAATTGCAGCTCCGATTGAGATCCAAACAAACTAAGGTTTATTTTAGTTAGGTGTAAGGGCAATGTGTACCCAGGGACCAAAAAAAAAAAAAAAAAAAAAAAAAAAGGCAAGAAAATAACCTCTTTTTACATCCAGACAGTCCAGGGAATAATAATGTGCTAGTTTTTCAAATCCAAGTAGCTATTGAAGATTGTAATGATTTCAGTCTAAAAAGCAATGCTGGAAAGCCTCTTCAGAGATTGCAAGCTCCCACTGTGCAGAAACATTGTGTCACTGCACACGGTTGTAATGGAGACAGACAAAAGAAATACTTCAAGGAAAGATGTGGGGAAGCACTGGATGATGTACTTTCCCAGAAAACCTAGTTACAGTTTTACCAGTAACAAAAAAAAAAAAAAAAAAAAAAAAAAAAAAAAAAAGAGGGGGGACGGTGGTGGAAGCTGGAAGGGGAAATGGTGGAGTCATTTCTTGCCCTAACCTGAAAACACTACCTCAAAACTGATAACATTACAAGCAGAGAAGCTTAAGGTATGCTTTTTTTTCATCAGAAATGGTACAAACAATTCACTATAAGAAAGGACCACAACATAGTCTGTGGTTTTCCACACACCCTACAGTAACCTACCATTCAGGTCTGATCTCTCCAGACTTCTCTACTGACTTTTCCATACAGAAAGAAATTGAGAAGCACTGCAAGGGCTGTGTTAATCATTCTTAAACTTGCATGCTTGCAGCTTGTTTTACTCTGCATATTTAACTGGGTTTAAAAAAATCAGCATAGGTTGTTACACAAACAAAAGACACTCTAATTAAGGTGAAATTACTCAGACTACTTTAATTTATACAAAGATTTAAGCCTGGATTATCATTTAAAGATGCCGAACATTGTATAAAGCATCAATAGTAATTACATTTTATTTACTTCCAAGGGTTGATCCTGTATAATATTTATGAGGTGGAGAAAAATATTGTACTTTCAGGAAATTTTGTTTTCCAGGAATAAGTTATCTAGGTTTCTTGTTTTTTCTTAATCAATCCACACAATGAAACCAGTCGACCCTGATTTTTTAACTATAATACTGAGAAAAATCATGACAATTTTATTAGAGGTCAAAAGAATGAGAATATATTTTTTTTAAAAGCCTTGTTTTTAACATAAAAATATTATCACCTAAAGGGAAAGAAGTTATATCACATTTTGAGTTGAAATGAGTCTACATATATGGGAGTTGCAGAATAGCATTGACTGAAAGAGGAGTGAAAGGAGAAACTCAGGATCCCTCTTACTTTATTAGAGGACATTCTTTATTATGATAAATCCAAGTGTCAAGGATTGATCGCAAGGCAATGGTCAGACACCTGGGAAAAATACACTAAGCAGCTTCTTTCTATACCAGATAAAGTCATGCCAGCGCTGAAGTTCTACTGCTTTGAATACAGTCAAGGTCTTTGTGTTTCTTGACAATTTTCAGTCAACACTTCTCCTGAGCAGGGTCCTACAGAAATGGTGATATATTTATAGAAATAGCCACCGAGAAGCTCCCAAGGAAGCCAGCCAGGTTATTGCTGATATCTGGATTCCCAAGCCCAGTGCCCACTTTTTGCTCTTGGAAAGCAGCAGTGGCAAACCCTGAAAGAGAGGAAACTTCCTGGCTGTCATTCAGTCCCACAAGCAGTGGCTGGGACGGAGGGTGGAGGAGAACCTCTCTCTACATCTCTGCTGCTGAAGCATGCAAAGAAGCCACAGCAATTTTGACTTAGAGACATTTCTTTGACATGAAAAGGGGGAAAATTCCTTCAAAGACCAGCTTTGTCACTTCTAGCTTCTACTCTCTCTCAGGTTTTTGCACCCATGCAGTTGTTCCCTTCACTTTGAGGTGTACTTCATAGAGAAGATCATGGCACACAGCTGAGCAACAATATTGCATCCAGATTACATGCAAAATATGACTTACAAAAGGTGCTAGAAATTCAAAATAGAACAAGAAAAACAGAAGAAATGATCCTGTGCAAACAAATGTAGTGCAGTTATACTTCCCCAGTAATGTATATATGTAAAGCTCTTCATGTGCAGAAATACTCTTTTTCAAACCCATGCTAAAATTGGAAGCTCTCTTTGGTGATTCAGAGCTTTCACTTTCTTGTCTGTTTGTTCCATACAAAAAGAGAGCCCAGCCTTTCAAACACTTCTGCCCTTAAGTACCTTAACAAAAACCCAGCTGGGTGCAGAACAACTCGGAGCAATAACAACATTTATCAGTACTCAGGAGATCAGACGTCTCTAACCTAACTGTAACTAGGATTTTTCTTGACTGTAGGCTCTAATCATCACTATAGAATATGGAGCATAAGTAAATAATTGTAACCCTAATAACATTAGGAGATCTGAGATATAAACCATGGAAACCATTCTGGTAACGTATGTTTTACTTCGTTTTCTCAAGATTCAAAAATAAATAAAAAGATGAGGAAAGCAGAAAGTAAAAACAGAAAAAATAGCAGGATGCTGCTGCCACTGATGTCTATAGCAACTGGCAGAAATCCCATGCATTTTAATGGGAGTAAGATTTTCAATTTTTAGTACTTGTGCCCTACATATCTTTCGCCTTCAGCTCTTCTCGACAGCATTGACTACATGATGTTCTGAAAAATGAACCTCCAAAATGCAGTCTTGGCCTGTTGGAAAGGTTTACTCTTTTTTTTTTTCTTTAACTTATGCTCAAATTTCAAACATGGGCATAAGGATTATATTTTTATTTTACTACATAAGGGGACTGAACAAATCTTGATGCTGACAGAACACTTTATGTGATATTTAGCAACAAAGAAGGAAACTCTGTCAGCCCAGAAATCACAGGAGCAGGAGTTGGCTAAATTCATGGCATGGTGTGGGAAAATTACCTCAACACTGTCTACTTTTGCTGATTTTTCTTTATGCTGACACTTCTGATGCCCTGAAAGTTGCTATGCTCACATCCTCTGCTGCTGGTGTCAAAGAACACTCTCAGTCTTCACATGCCAAGATGAGGAAAACCTATTGCAATGCCCAAAAGACTTAACTCCTGTCAAATATATTCATTTAACACAAGCACTGTGGTCTATGGCTCTGAAGTCTTAAAGTGATGGCATGAAGGAGGAAGAAAGAGAAAAACAGGCAGTAGCTTTAAAACAAAATCTTCTATTAATAGGTAGAACCATTCTGGTTCACTGTAGAGGAAAGAGACAAAAAGTATTAGCCACAAAGGCAGAAGTGGATTTTCGAATTAGTACTATGCACAAAGGCTTGTATGCACTCTTACTGAAAAATAATAACTTAGAATAAACTCCCTCATGTGACAAAAGCCTACTTGATTGTACACCTGAAGATACAGTCCTTCTTGTGTCCAGACTTCTCCCTGAAGATCACTGCCATCACTTGGGTCATGTGCCCCACTGTTTTCATCATCGCACTCCTAAGACTGCCACCCAAATTTACTATTTGCTTTCCAGTTAAATAAACAAATGTGTAGAAAAATTTAAGAATAGGTATAATCTTAACAAATGTCATGAAATGTGATGTGGCTGCGAGAAAAAAGCCTAGCAATATGAAAGTTGAAATTATGAAATTTCAGGTGAAATTTTCTATCTGTCTAGCCCAGGAAGTGTCATCTGAAGCTTTGCATGTACTTCTGAGTCCTCATGTTGGAGAGAAGTGGATCAACTGGAGCACAGTGTGAATCATCAGGCCTGCAAGGAAAGCCTGAAGGAACTGGACATGTTTAACATTAAACCAAAGAAAATGGAAGGAGACGCTTGAGTACCAGCTGCAGTGTGGAAAAGAATAATCTATTTGCCAAGTCCATTTTGGATAGAAAAGGAAGCAATAGACTTAAATTTCTGCAACAAAAAGTAATTGCAATGAAGGACTGGACTAGATTCCCTGGACAACAGTGAAATTTCACCCACTGAAGGTCTTTCAAAGCAGAGAGGACAAATGTGAATAACATAGGTATACATTGATCCTGCACTGGGACCATAAAATTTTGGACCGGACACACAAAAAAGCACTTTCACATTTTTTATTTTTCAATCATTTATTCTTGAAGAGAAACATAGAAAGAAATTTCAATGGTCAGGATGGACTGAAGGAGCTGTTTCTCTCTCCCCCCTTTCTGCCCCTTCCCCCTTCTCCTCATTTTCTTTCCCATAAATTATCCCAGAAAAGGAACCATTTATTTTCCTTTGCAAAACACCATAAAGTTCAGGTAAAGTAAGAGCTGGGTCTGATGACCCTTACTTTTGCAGGAGCAACACTTCACAAATAAGATTTTTGTAAAACACCTACATTTTTAGACGTCTGTGTATATGGAAGTTTCTGATTTCCGCCCTACCACTTCTTTGTCAGAACAGTGCAACAAAATAGCTAGTAGCAAAGGAAACTTTCTGAGGATTGCCATTCAAGTCAGGACACACACAGCTTTTCTGTTTGCCTGGAGACTGTCAGTACTTCCCATATAGCCCCCCATGTCATTTTATAAATAGTGAAGGTATTTCTACTGAAAAAGGATTTTCCAGGACACATCACAAACTTTTTTACTAATCCTAAGATTCACAGTAAATTTGCAGGAACTTTTGAAACAAGACCATAAGATACAATAAGAAGTGTGAGAGGAAAAGAAAATTAATAAAGAGAGACTCAAAATATATTTTCAGAAGTATGTAATTTTGTGAGATCTTCTCTGAGACAAAGAATTTGAGATTCAAGTCAATTGCAAGGTAGATCTGTAGAGCAGATGTAAAATCTCCTAGTCTTGCTCACATCAAAAACTAAGGTACACTTGACACACTTCTCCCTAAAACGTCCCATTTAGACCACAGTCACAATTAAATAAGTGAGTTGAAGACACACAGAGCAAACCCGATCCCTCTGAAGGGTTGTGCTGCTGGCTTCAGCACATCCTGCATTTCACCTGGGAAACACTAATAATGTTGCATTTTTTTATCTAACCTCTGCATGCAAAAATCGTTCATTTAAATTTAAACGTAAGACGTAACTCTGCCCTTGTTTTAGCAAGGGACTATTTGGCCCTTTGAAACATTCTTTCCTTTAGGTAATCACAGTATTGTAGCTCAGTATGTTGGGTTTTCCTCAGATATTCTTTATAATCAATACACCAAAGGGAGTCAGTACAGTAAAGGGAATGCAATATTTCCCGACATCGTCTATTTGTCTAACACAAAAATGGAAAGATTTTGAAGGCAACAACAACAATTCAGAGAGAGCAGGGTCTGGCCAGCAGTTATGCACTGCTTGTATTTGTTGATTCCTTAATTTGTCAGGAATCTCAGTCTCCTCATCCTGCCTCTGTGCACAATGTTGGGTTTGAGCTGCTCTTGTGCTATGTTTTGGGTTTTTTTTCTCTTCTTGTTGTATTTATTCTGAATACTGAAGCATTTTTAAAAATACTAAAAAGAGCATACAAACATGCAACTAAACCCCAAAAATCAAGCATGGCACAGTAGGAGAAGAAAGCTTCTGGGGAGAGAAAGCAAAGCTGTATGACAGATGGAAAGGTCTCAATGGATGAATGGTACTACTACAAATAAGTAGCAGGCAGCCAGAGGGAAGCAAATAATGATTATAGAAGAAAAATGAGGGTAAAAAAAATGGGGTAAAAAATCTTTGGCACTGGCAGAAAATTCTTGAGTAGCAATATATGATTTTTTTAAGGGAGATTTAATTATATGTTCCCCACAAACAGGGAAATCAGTAAAGACAAAGAAGCTAGACAGCTGACAAGTGAGCCAGTGCGGACAGTATAAAAAGCTCAACATGTCCTTGGAGAGGAAGGAATGTACTCCAGGATTCAGTCTGGCATGCCCCCAAACCTGAACAGATTACTTTCTGACGATCAATACCTGTAACCACCAGAGGCCTGTTGCAGAGTTAAAAAAAAAAAAAAAAAAAAGAAAAAGAAAAAATTCAGCTTCAAAAAGACCTGGTCCCAAGCTCACATTTTATTTTTGCCACTGGGTGCTGAAGTAAGAGCTTTGGACAAGGCTCATTTTTCATCTCTTTATAGGGCTGTGGATTGAATATGAAGTGTCGCAGCATGTTCTCAGGGCTTTGCTCCATTGGTTTCCTGTCCCAGAGAGGAATGCTCTCAGGATGACACTCGTCCCCTTTGACCAAAGCTCGTATCAGATCTTTTACAACAGCCTGATTAATAAGTCTCCTTTAATATCCACGACTCTTTATCCACCTATGAAGGAAAAAAATAAAATACTTGTTTCCTTCACCGAAGTCCGGTTTTCTTTGGAGAGAGGTAGAAAAGCCAAAAAAGTTCCTTGTTTTATTTGAAATATCACTGATCAGCATTTATATCCAAATACAGCTTAGCTATTTTACAGAAGAACAGTTGGCATATTTTCATGTACTGTAGTGTACCTCAATAGAAATTAAACCTAAGATTTTTCCCCATAATATAATTTAATCACAAAGAGATGTTAAAAAAATGCTTTTAGACATTACTATGAGTACAAAGCAATAATTCATACATGTTTCTGGAGTCACAGAGAGTTCTGTACAATTTGATGTCTCCTATTACAATTCTGCCTTTCCCCCTCTCACATTTTATCTTAATTTTCTTTTGTTTTTCTCCCATTCATTTGTCAAATACTGAAAGGCAGTGCACACTTTCCAGGAAGAACTGATGCGATTTATTTTTTTGCCCATCTAACTTAAGTTGCTGAAAATGACCTATCTGAATAAGGAAAAACAAGACAGAGAGGAACAGAAAATCTAAGCAGCTTTTTAAGGAAACAGCCAAAAAGAAAAAAAAAAAAGAAAGAACTGTGTTATTAATAGCAAACTCCAGGATGATGGATGAAAAGAACAACAATATCCTTTAATCATAAAACACTAACATTCCAGCAGTGCTGGTAAGTGAGTGGAGCAGTAAAACCATTTGAGACTTAAACAGATGGATTAGGAAAGGTTCCACTGTGGGTTCCTGGACAGATTTCAAAACAGCAGCCTGATTAACTAATGCACAAAAAGCAAGTGATTCTTCCAATCAATAAGCTTTTATGTAAGCATATTTGAGTTATAATATTTAAACACAGCAGACAAGTGGGGAATCAGGAATTCCTCATGCTGGGCTAACAAAGCAGTAAGTTTTACTTGAATCTGGAGATCTTTTTTTTCCAGCAACTCTCAAAGGGGTTTTATAGCTAATGTTGTCACCACATGTTCATCAATATATTAACAGCTCCTGACAGTTTTGTGAAAATGATGGTGAGTTCCAAGTCAAAAAGCTGCTATTTTTTCACAATTTTTTTTTCAATAGTGTTTTAGGGAGAAGTTAACTAGATTTTCACTGAATGATGGAAACTACACATAAAAATTAATCTTTGACTAACTTTTCCTAGTGAGGACACTTCCCACAAATAATTAGAGAGGGAGTACGACCAAAACCCCAGGTCATAGATGCTCATGCCCTTCAGCAAGAAAAACATTTTTCCTAGGTAACAAATGGAAATGGCAAATTATAATGGTTTTATATGGATATTTTTGTATATCTTTATTTTAAAATATCTTTTAAAACCATTTAAAGGAGGTTTCAATTTTTAAGGAATTATTGTCAACGAATTCTATGTATCTCTGTATCACTTAAGTGCCCAGAGTTGCAGATAGAAGTATATTTTATAAAGGTTTCTAAAAGTGACCTAAAATAGATCTTTATATAAAACTGTATTATACAAGGTCTAATATTTTTTAATGTTCCAAAGATAGAAACAGGCACCAAAGGGAAAATTTCAGACTTCTGTATGATACTTGGACTTCTGAACCATGCTCCCAAGTACTCCATTTATACCAGAATCAAGAGAGATGCAGGTTTATACTGATTAACTATCTAGGTTTCCCTTTCCAGCTGACATCTGGCTAAAAGATATTTGACCTTAAAGCTGACACTTTTCCAGACAGAAATTTTGCTTTTTTTGCATCATGTAATATTCTATAGGAAACACTTCTATCACAGTTTTGAGTCTTCACATTTCTGAGTAGTTAGTAGGTTTGCAGAAGTACTCCATTTGAGACAAACAAGTAAGCAGAAGACAACTAAGATAGTCAGAAGGTACATACTAAAAGCACTTTATTATATGACTCTGATATCACAGGACTCTTCATGGCTGTCACCAAACTTATATCCACCTGTAAAAAAAAAAGGGAAAAAGAAAAAAACTTACACAAGCCAGAACCAAGAGAATATTGTGGGAGTATGCATTGAATATGAATATCTGCTTAGCTTAGCTAACCCATGAACCCAAATGGAGTTACAAGAAATTAATAAGGAAAATGATTAGTTCAGCATTAACATGCACATTTGAAGAACGCATCCTTAGAGCATCATAACTCAGCCAGATCAAAACAGCTTTCAACAGGACTAATGAAAGACACACCTGGAGATTAAGGACTATGCTGCTACCAAATTTGCACTGCTTTCCACTCTGCAAAGTTGCCCTAAGGTTAGAGCAAATTTTCATGAGGAAATACCTCACTATCAATTTTTTTTTTAAAATGACCGAGGAAATTAATCAGAATCCCTTCAAGGTTCATGCAATTTTCAGCCAAAAAACTCCCTAATATTTGACCAAGTAAGAAAGAACTTTTCAGTTTATCAAGACACTTCAGAATCAAATGTCTCCTTTAGTTATATAAATGTCCTGCGTTTTGCCAACGTACAAAGTAGTCATTACATGTGTAGTATTTGTCACTGGTTTCTTTCCTGCTAGAGTCCAGTTTGTAATTGCCTGTTGTGATGTCTCAAGGACTTCACTCTGGCCTGGAGTATTAGACTGCTGTGGTGCTGCCACTGTGCCTCTTTCCATCAATGTTTGGGCTCCAAGACCTATAGAGTTGCTGGCTTACCTGGCTCCCCTTTAAATTGCCCAGATATGTCCTCTGCTTAGTACATGTGTATATGTCTGAATATATGTATTTATTTGCCTTGAGGTTTATAATGGAAATGTTCTTCATAAATTGAAAAAGGATATTGGGGGATAAAATGCCTACAGCCCCGAAAGCAGTAGTAAGTCTATTAGTCTCCACTATAAGAACAATGTCTTTCACTCCCTGGGGTATGACCCTCACAAGACAAAATGTCACTGTCAGAGTGACTAAACAGTTGACAGAAGCCTGTAGTAAACCTGTAGTATTCAACAAAGACCTCTGAAGGCAACAGAGAGAGTTTCTTCTGGTTTTCTGAAAGGCTTCTTCACCTTTCTCAGACTAAGAACCTCTTTTTTCTTCTCGGTCTACATACCAGTGATAACCTCAAAGTCCTTCTTCTTTTTCTCTTCACTAGTCTGAACTTCAGACGGGGGGAGGAGGAGGAGGGTGATAAGAGGTCCCATTCATGCCTTTCCTCTGGGCCAGGTTGTCACTAACTCAATCCCCACCATCAGCATACGCAGCGTGTAGTATTTGGTGCAATGGCAGCATGAATTCTCTCTGCTTTTTCTAGTTATTCAAATCCTGTGACATTTTGTGATGATCTGAGGGCATGTTTACAAGCAGTAAAAATACACTGATGTCATGAATAGACTACAACCCAGATGCTATGATTCAACTTCTGTTGCCAATTACTGCTATTTTAAATACAAACAAATCTGAAAGTAAAAACATTAAATTAAGGACATAAAATACATTAATCAGAATATTTTGAAGTATTATCCTATTTCTATTTTAAGGGGCACTACAGATTCCAACAAAGGAAAAGAGTTCTTGCCCACAATTAAAACAGTAAATAGTATTATACTCTGTGTAGCTTCTAGGAGTTCAGTCCCCCACAGTTATCTGTGGGATGCTTCACACTGCTGCAGTAGGGCAGTTCAACATTTCAACCTCTTACTGTAAAAATTAACCTGTTTTTTCTAATGCATTTTGAACTCTATTTGCAGAAGCTCACAATGCATGAAATTCACAGGCCCCCACAGAGATAAAATAATTCTCCCTTTTGGTCCACCACTGAGGAATGCTAAAAATAGTTGAACATACCAGGAAAAAAAAAACCTCCTTTGGGGACCACAGTGCCTTTGCCTCACTAGAAAGAAGAAAATAGATATGCATATATTTGTACAATTACATCAAATTTCTGTATACTATACTAAGTAGTTAAATAGTCTACATTCTGGAGAATCTTGAATCTCAAACCTACCTAATTATTATACTTCTTTTTTATTCCAAATGTAGAAGAACAGCACATTAATTTCAATTGCTGAGTAACTAATAGCAGTTGTTACTCCCATTTACTGTGAAAACATATTAAATACCAATACATGTAAGAAGCATATACTTTTGTGTGATATATACAGATAAATGTGCACATATATAAATGCAGATACACTTATATGCAGACATGTGTGTACAATTTTTTTGCTGCAAAGAAAAAAATTCCTCATTGTCATCTATATCTTGTTACTGACTTCAGCAGGTGGTTTAGCTGGGTGGAGTCCCACATCAGTGACATAATTCTTACACAGAGAGTTTGGATTGACTTGCACCTGAGACAATTGCAGGACAAAGGTTTTTCATTAAATCCCTGTTGATTAGCCCTAAAAATGACACTGATGACCTTGGAGACAGATCTAGGAATCTTCTTCACTTGGAGCATTAAAGATATGAAACTGTTACAGTCTTGATGTGCATATATACGCAGATCTCAACACTTTGCCCTGCTCTACTCTCTTCTGAGTTATTTTTAGGAATATTTCTAAGATTTTGCAGCAGTAAGACCAGATATAGTACATTTCATCTTAAACCATACCTACCTGTATACTAGAATATATGGGAGAGGCATTGAATGACACTTTTATAAACAGCACAACAAATATACCTGAAATCAAATAAAGGACGTGTATGTTCAGTACTGGCTGTGGTGAATTTCTTTTTGGATGCTGTGTGCCTTAACAGCTCTCTGTTCCTGCCTATATGCCTCTCTGAGTGAAAACAGTTTTATTAGATGTTGCGGCAACCTTCAGATTATATCCACACAAACAAACAAGATATTACTTGGTGCCAAAACATTTGTATGGGTACTGAGCATTCATCATTAAAGCAGTCAACATTAAACATTCAGAAATGGTTAACACAGAAGAATTTAGGTAGCTACAGATTTCCCATTGTCTAAAAAAGAAGAGGTTTTATAACTTTTTCATCTACCTACAGAAATATTTATTTTCTTATTTAATGAAAGCACTGTGCTTATACATAAGATACCATCAACTTATCTTTGAAAAAAAGGATATTTAGGAGTGGAAATGCTGAAGTGTCCTTAAGCCATTGATATTAAATATTACCCTGAATTAAGAATAAATGTAAATGACAACCCAATTTAGATAGTACATCTATATGTAGCACACATTTTTTCATTATATATGAGAGTAATCATGTTTTTGTCCATGCAAATGTTCTTGTAGCACATTTAGTGAACACTGTGCTATAATGAGATATGTAGGTCATATCATGGTGAAAGACTCTGTAAGATTTAGCCACTTGATGCATTTGCAGGTGTGAAACATCTCAAAGGCTCCATTCTGATTAGATGAATTTCAAATTCTGTGACAAGTATTAACATGCCTTGTGCAGGATTGGGTGTTGAACATGCAAAGATATTTATAAATTCCACTTCATGCTCTTAATATTAGGGTAATCAGTTTGCTCTTCCATTTTTATTTGTCATTTTTATTTCATGTAGCACAAGAGCTTGCCATTTCAAAGAATCTGTGTTTCCTTGGCTTAAGGAAAAAATAACTTATGTTTTCTACCCATAGTACATCTCCCCTAGCCGCTGAGTTCACTGTAATCTCTAAATCAAGAGGCCCGAGGCAACAGAAGGCCAAGAATAGATTTTTGCTTTGCTTATTCTCTCTATAACCTTCTGTTTTTCATAATCTTAATTTTTTGATTTTTGCACCAAAATCAACCTTAACTCAGAGGACAAATTTTAATAACATGCCTGGGATTTCCCTGCTTCTGTAGCCAACAGTCCAATGCCCAACAGAGGAATGCACTTAGGCATAGCCTCTGCCTTTGATGCCCCAGGCCTTACCAGCCCTTCACCTCCTTTCAGACCTACCAATTGGAGACAACCTAGGGCATGAGCCCACAGCAAGTCTCAAGTCACCGCATTTGTCACAAAATGCTTTCACTCTTAGTGCTCCATTTTTCCACATCTTAATCTGGTCCTCCTCCTAAAAAGAGTTTATTGCTACTCAAGTCTGAATGACATTCCTAATCCACCAGTAGGTAGGGCTGAACCATGGCTCAAAGCTTCCCTTATCCCTTAGTCCAGAAATGAAGCTTGGTATCTCTCTCAGAAGAGCCTGTGCTTTATCTAGGCCATCAAGTCAGCCACAAACCCATGCAAGTTAATTGGAAGCATTAAACTGAGAAGGATTCTTAATCAAGCCATGACCGCTATTAGCAACTGAGTACGAGGGGAAAGGGTGGATAATAATTTTTTACTATATGTAATGATTGTCTTAAATTTGCACATTAGACAAATCCTCAAACAGTGCATGGGGTCACCGGAAATCCTGCTGTGAGGTTCAACAGTTGCACAAATACACACACAGCTTACGTGAACCAGAAAAATGAAACCTGTCCAAGATCCTAAAAGCTCCCAAACCGACATGCAGCTTTAATGTGAGCAACTGTAAGATGATTTATTTTTTCAGATCAAATACACAAAGTTATGGATGTAATTCTGTTAAGCAGTTTTACATCTTGCCACTAGGACTTTTTTTTTCCCTCTGTGTTAAGCTTTAATATCCTTTCAAATGCATTAATGTGTCCCTGGAACAGGCGCTTAGAGACTCCTGCATGCTTTGAATATTTCCACTTTAAAAATGGCTTTCAATACTTACTGAGACTTTATGTACCACCTCTCTGGCACCAGAGCTTGTAAAACACTAAGGAAAATGGCTCCTTGCCCAAAAACATGTCCGACAAGCAATGTCTTGCTTCAGGTCATCCCATAGCCAGAAAAAAAAAAAAAGTGGGACCATATAAACCACCTCTTGGAGATTTATGCAAATATTTGCTTCCCTTTCAGTCATTTCACATCTCAGGGGCTTGCCTTTGAATTTCAGGTGTGAATAGTTTCTGTATGCCAAAGAGAAGCTGGGGCAAACACAGTAAGCTTCAACCAGTTTCTTTCGAAAAGCTTTGTGTCCGCTCCACTTCTTTTTGTCTTTAAGTGTTATAGTGCAGCTCAATATAATGGTGGGAGTTCATGCACTAGAAGGATAAATTTCAGACAAACAAGATATGATTTTTAGCAAAAGGTTCAATATACAATGTCTAAATCGAATCTCAAGTCTGAGAATAAGCCTGGATCCTAACAAGTCTCGCATACTTCCATTTTTATTGCAAAGAATTTACACATGAAATATCTAATTAAGACTGCATGTTACCACCCTATAACCATGCATAGTAGTCTAGCAGAGCTGAAAAATTTTTCACTGTAATGTTATTATTTCAAAAAAACAGTTTATTTTGAACTTTGATTCACTAGACATCTCTCAAAGCTTAGTTGAGTAACTTTGGTTAGCTACCCAGGTGCTTCTCAGTTGGGTTTTACCTTGAAAAGACACACTGGAAGAAAGTCTGGAAAGTTACTGCTGGGTACAACAGCAAATCTCCTCTAGTACTCTGATTGTGTTGCTGTACTAGCATGCAAGTACAGAATTATCCCACTCTCTGCATGGTTCTCAGGAACACATTCAAAATGAGTTTTTTCTTTCCTACCAGCACTGAAGCTGCTTGATAAATGCCTTTTACAGATCTATTGACATTCATGCTTTTAAAATAATAACTTTATGGACACTCCAGGAATGAAATAGAGTTCATGGCAAAATGTAACTGACCATCTACTTACTTGCAGATCTGAGGAGGACTTTACACAGAAGCTAGCAAAATGGAAAAGCAATGTGCAGGGAGAATGTGCGGCATGATTTGTTATGCAAACCTGACAAAACTCAATAGGGAATTTTGTAGTTTGATGAAAACAAACAAACAAAATGATAGAAGTATAAATAAACCACTAAAACACCACAGCATGCAGTTTAAAGTGCAATAAAGACATGTTATCCTGTAAGTTGAATGAAGCCTCCTGCTCAAAAAAAAAAAAAAAAGAAAAAAAGTGTGCATGCACAGACTAGTCTTTTTCTGGGTTGGGAAATCCATTTTTGCTGAGGGCTAAGAAAACTTTCTAAAAAGTTTTGGCAGACCACACAATAACGTGCTTCTAAACATGCACTAGAGCACACAGTAGAAGGAACAAAGAGGAGAAATTAGGGATGTGCTTGCAGTTGCAGGGCTAGGAACTCACTGGGATCACATGGATGTTGTAGGATAGCTCGCATAACTACAGTGCTACAATGGGTGGATACCAGCTCTTCAGGAGGGACAGGCCAGGATGGCAAGGCGGGGGAGTTTCCCTGTATGTGAGAGCACAGCAGGGATGCATGGAGCTCTGCCTAGGGACGAGTGATGAGCCATCTTAGACTTTATGGGTCAGTAGTAGCATGCAGACTGACATGTGCAATGTCATAGTGTCTGCTACAGACAACCTGATCAGGGAAACAGCTGGAGGAAGCAACCTGAGGGACAACACAGCATGGCACAAGCAACCCGGAAGGTCTTGAGAATAATTTCATGATACATGTGGTTGAAGAGCTGATGAAGGGAGATGCTCTGCTCAATCTCATACTTACAGATGAGGAAGAACCAGTCAGGGATCTGAAGGTGTAAAAGTCAAGTGTGGCCTTGGTGCAGCAGCCATGAGATGGTGGAGTTCAGGGTCCTGATGGGAGGGAACAAGACAAAAAAGGAAGATTACAATCCTGGGCGTCAGGAGAGATTTCAGCATCTTCAGGGACCTGCTTGGAAGAATTCTATGGGATACAGCCCTGGAGAGAAAATGGGTCCAAGAGCCCTGGTTAATTTTCAAGGATCACCTCCTCCAAGCTCACGAATGGTACAACCCAATGTGCAGCAGTCAAGTAAAGATATCAGGAGGTCTGCATGGGTGAACAAGGAGGTCCTGACTAAGGTCAAGTGTGAGAAGGAAGCCTACCAGAGGTGGAAGCAGGGACAGGTGAGACAAGACGAATGTGGAAGCACTGTCCAAAGAACGCATGGATGGGTTTAGAAAAGCCAAAGCCCATCTGAAGTAGAATCTGGAGAGGGATATAAAGGACAACAAGAAAGGCTTCTACAGGTATATCAGCAGCAAAAGGAAGGTAACAGAAAATTTGGGTCTACTGCTGAATAAAGCAGTGGACAAAAGTGACAAAGGACACAGAGAAGGCCAAGGTACTCAATGACTTCTTATCCTTCAGTTTAACTGGTAACATTTGTCCTCAGAAATCCCAACTCCCTGAGACTAGTACGAGACGAGCAAGGAAGACTGATGCTCAGTGGAGGAGGATGTCTAGGGATCATGTAAAGAAGCTAGATATACAGAAGTGCTGAAGGACCTGGGCAATGTCATTGTGAGGTTACTCTTGATTATCTTTGAAAGGTCATGGCAACTAGGGGAGGTTCCTGAGGACTGGAAGAAAATAACTGTCACTCCTATCTTCAAGAAGTGCAAGAAACAGGATCTGGGGAACTATAAGTCAGTCAGCTTCACCTCAGTCCCTGAGGTGAAAACAAACCAAACCAAACAAACAAACAAACAATCAATCAATCAATCAATCAAAATAAACAGAGAAAATTATCATGGAAACAATTTCCAAATGTATAAGGGATAGGACAGTAATTGGAAGTAGTCAGCATGGATTTACAGAGGGGAAATCTTGTCTGACCAACCTTGGAGGCTGGACAATCTCTGGACGTGCGATCCCATTATTTTCCGATTCTGTAAATTTACTGAATAATAATGAGGAAGAATTTGTCCACAGGTCATAAGAAATTAAATCTTCCAACTCATGTCATCAAGAAACGGTTTCCTATTCTTGGCTTTAAAGTACAGGGAAATTGGTACCATCTTGCATTTACATTATATAGTGCTTTTCTTTGTTGGATAGCACAAGTATGCAAAAACCTAAGAGTAAGCTGTATCACTTTACACAGGAAGGACTGTAAATTTCTTCCGTCGATTTCCTCTGGAGAAGAGCAGCACCTACCTCCCTGATAAAGTTGATCCATTTGGCGTGCTGGATGTGGCTTTAATGGAAAAATGTTGATGGGTCTGACTGTTCCTTGCTTTAAGGCCACTGTGTTTTGGAGATGCATGTACTTTGGTGAGCAGCAGTAGCTATCTATGACTGAAGAGAGATGCACAGGAATCAAGGATGTGGGACTTTGCATATTGTGCTGACCATGGAAAAATGCTCAAAGTGTGGACTCTACAATAAAGTGCTAAAGAAAAGCATCTCTTTTAATTAATAGTTTTTGCTGTGTAAGAGGCAAGTCAAAGGAGCTTATGCAGTAACTAAGGAGAAACTAACTCTGAGAAGGAAGAGCAGAACTGTAAGTTTGTCATACATATTGCCAATAAGTCAAGGTATTGAGGAAATGTAGCTATAAAATTTTTAAAGAGAAAAATACACTTTTTTCCTTAAGTTACACTATACTTCATGTTTTCTTGTGACATCTATTTTTAACTACACTGTACTCTACAGACAAGATTTTAGAATGGTCTAAATTAGTCTATGGTGATTAGTTACATTGTGCAATTTACTACTATTTTATTAATGCAAGATTAAAGATAATACCTTATTGGAAGAGGTAACAGCAGAATTAACCTCTATTTACCTTGACATAATAAAGATTTAATAAAACATGGGAAAATGTCAATGAACAGCATAATTATTCTAACATGAAATTTAAATGTAACTTAATTCTGTATTCTGCATGTTTAATGCTTTAAGATTAGTCATCATTGTTCTTTTCTCCCCTCTTCCAGTGCATATTTAAAAATATTTCAAGCAGCCTCAGACAACTTGCTTATTAAATGTATCCTAATTTATTTTCAAATTCGGAAACACTAAACAAAAAACCAAATGGTTTTTTGAAAGAAATTCACCAAAACCCTACAACCAATATATACCTCCACATCTCAGCCTTGTCCAAATTTTTTACTATTGAATCAAAGAAGATTCTTGTGGTTTTATTACATCAGACAGGCATCAAAGGGGCAGAACACATAGGATTGAAAAATAACACAGCTGCACTTTGCAATGGAGTGTTCTGTATCTGGCCGTGTTTTGTTGTTCATGTAATACTTTTCAATAAACAAAGATGTCAATCAACTTTCTTTGCAACACATCACATTTCAGATTTAAACCACTTCAGACACAGAGCTGCCCCAAGCTCACACGTTTAACAGATAAAAATTCAGCTTTCTGTCAAGGCAGAATACAGTATTGATTGTAGACTGTATTTAGGCTGGTGTCTGTTGGAGCTATATTACTTTCAAACTGATACAAAGTCCACTATAAAGACATAATGCAAAATGTGTTTCTTTTCTAGTGTAAATTTTTTTTAATGTTCTGCATTGATTAGTGGCAATTTCTAAATAAATGACAAAAAAGCAGCCAGGGCTAGAGTCTATCCAGAAATCAGTGATGGGGGAGTTTCAAAAACACGATAGTAATCATGAAAACTTTGATCACTTGATTTGATTCTAGTGCTTTGTAAATTAGCATAATTATTCAAACATGCTTCATTAAAAATCACAACTGTACAAGTCCTTCAGTTTAATGATCCAAGAACATACAGAACGATCTAAGCTTTAAATAAATACATCAACTTTGTACTAGACGACTGTGTTGGAGACTGGCAGCTTATTTGTTTTTAAAAAAATTCTGAATGCACTCTTGTTCCTTCCACAGTGTAAGAGACTGATGACTTACTAAAAGGTGCAGCGTGCTAGCTAGTATATTTTACTGTTTATTCTCACATCCACCTGAACTTCTCTTGGGATCCCAGAAGGTTAGATACTATGTCACTCCTAAGCTACTGGGAGATTGGCATAAAATCCCAGTAAATCTCCAACTAATTACATTTGAACTGTAGGTGTCACAGTTGATTTTGACCTTTAAAGTTGGCAGAAGTTTGACAGTCCTTAAAATAGCCCCACAGTCTACAGTACTTGTTCTATCAAAATTAAAAGCAATGAAGAGGCTGCAGAAATTGAATGTGTATAACAAAGTAAGTAAAGTACCCTGTTTATTAATACACAATGTCCCAGAAAAATCAAATACACTTATCCATGGCAACCAAAATCATCAAGAATGTGCTGACATTCTCCTAAAACTGTAGCTGACAAAACACCAGTTGGCAGCATTGAAGGGTTAAGAGAAACTTAACAAATTTGACAGAGGAAAAGGAAAACAAATTCCAAGTTAAGTTGTCACTCTCTGCTTAATTCCCTATATATATCGAGACATGGCAGGGCAGCTCTTGTGTGTTGCTGTGAGTCAGGTTCCTGTTAGATTGTTAGTCTTAATCTGGCAGTTTAGTTTGGGACTTTGCTTTTCTATAGTACTGGGTAATTGAGAACAAACATTTTACTCACCCACAACAATTATCTCTGCTGTGAAGTATCATTTTACAGCCCACCACTTCCACACAAAAAAAAATATCAGTTGCCCAGAAAAACAGTGCATGAAATCTCTCACTGCTGGCTTTCCAGCCATGATTGAAAATGCCCTTACTGTCCAGACTGTGAACATCCCAGCTGTCATCCAAGCACTGTAAGACACTGAAACAAAGCCATGTGTCAGCAATACCAATAGCTGGCAAAGAAACCTTTTTGTTTTAAAAATTCTAACAGAAATTTGCAAGGAAGAAAATGAAGAATATTAGCTATTTTACATTTAAAAAATTGGCCTTATGGGTCCATAAACATTGATTTAAATGAAAATGTTAAAATACTTTTGACAGAAAATGTTATGGTTTCTGAGAAGGTTAATTATTTTTTATAAATGCCTGCAATTCAAAAACCATCACCTTTTATTACTTTTCTGCAATTTTTTGGATGGAGTTTTCATACAACTGTGGTGGATTAAACCATTCTTAACCCAGATTTGAATCTCAGCAATAGATTATGAAGACTACACGTTTCATACCCTCTACATGTTGTTAGCTATTATTTGCAGAGGGAGTTCTGTGGACAACTCTTGCACTAAATGTTTTCTTTCAACAGACAGGATTTTGTAGTGTAATCGAGAAAGACACAGTAGGTTATTGCAAACTCCCAAATTGTGTGGGAGACAGGATTATACAAATGATCATGCACACTCTGGCATTGTTTGCTGCTCCTTAGGGAAGAGAAGGTTTCATGTTTATCAGGTCACTAAGAAAAAGAAGTTGAGGATAAAAGAACAAGCTTACTTTGTTTTATCAAAGAGAGGGTCAAAACACTTACAGTTGCAAATGAGGGAAACTAATTTCAAAAGAAAAGCCAAAAATAATAAAGAACCTCTCTTAACATATTTACTGGTTGAGGGCTATGCTAATTATTTCACCATCCCAGCTACCCTGTGGGGCTGGCCACAGGACTTTACTGTGCAAGGCAGGACTGGCACGCTCTAGAGAGATCCTAGTGCTATGTACACTCTCCTCTTCTTAAAGCAGGCTACCTAAGCATTATCCCTCACATTAAAATTTGGGAAAATATTAAGAAATTAAAATGTTGATTATATCATCTTTCCTCCTCCATGCTGTAATTTCCAACCCCTTCTTTTCCTGGCCCTGAGAATGATGAAGCACTATAATGTCACATGGCAGTGCAGAGGATTAGAGCATTTCCCGCCACTCTGTCCCAACCCAATTACCCTCTTTTAATTAATATTTCTGCTGTGTTGCTTAATTTGCACTTCTTATGCTGCCTTCTCATGGCTTCTTTTTTTTCACCCTTTTGAAGACACACAGGTAAAATTTGTCAGTAACAGTCTTTGGAAAAAAACACTTTTATAATTAACATTTTTAGATTATAATGATTACTCTGCCATGAATTTAGTGTAAAGATACACATACATCAATGGAGAAATTCACAATGAGAGCTTAAACTCAGTGGCATGTGTCATATACCAAATTTATTTAGGGCGATCCTGTTGGGAAGCCTATCACAGGTCTACAAAAGAAAAAAAAAATTAAAAAGTCCCCCTTACTATCATGCCAATGTGAGAGGTTTTTCAGTTTTAGTCTTTGGGCAAGATTTTCTTACAGTAATGCAATACTATTTTTTCTGCTGACCACAGAGACAACATACCTGTTGATGCAGGAACCCTAGATCAAATGATAGCTGAGAGACTATTTTAAATTTATGTAGCCTGGTTTTTCAGCCTACAGGTCATTCAAGCTCAACATTTCATTAATGAAACATTGTCAATATTTCCTGATATTGCCACAGGTTGACATATGGCATTATTCCAGTGTAAGATTTTCACACATTAGTGACTGGGAAATCAAGTATATTCCCCAAGACACCAGAGGTATGATTAATTTTCTAATAGTCTTTCTGTATTGGTTTGAAAGGAAGGGAGATCTTGTACCAGGGAGGAAAGAAAGTGGCAACACTAGAAACAAGACAGCCTTGGCTTCTTGCCTGGAGTGCTGACTTGGCCAGTTGCCCCATGCAGAAGCCTTTACCATCCTACAGCCCCAATAACATGCCAGCAGCAAGGCAGCAGCTCGTAATGTACCTTGAGCAGAAATAATGGTGACGTTGAAAAAATTCCATGAAATCCCCTGTGAGAAATAGGAGGTAGTGCTGAGGGTAAAATAAGGGTGAACCTATTCCGTCAATTGGGTATGGGATGTGGGCCTGTCAACATTTTTGAAGGTCAAAGCAAAATTAGGAAAAAAACCATATTTGATAGAGGTAGCAGATGCTCAGGGATGTCCAGTTTTAATACCCCTTTGCTAAATTGAGTATTAAGGCAAACCTTCATACATGTGAAATGAAGAAAGCTGGACAGATTTGGCATCTGAACAGGTCCAGGTCTGCTCATCATCAGGCAAGCATGGAAATCTTAGCAATGGGGGAACAGTTGTCAGTGAGATTGTCATTACTGAGCCACCCAAACCCTCCGGTCTAGAGTAGCTATTCTTGTTGTAAAGTAACAGCCTATGTTAATAGAATAAAACACATCAATCGCACACAAACTGGCAGACTGGAGGAGGAAATAAACCAATTTTGGGACTCCAGCTTTGCAAAAAAAGCCTTATAAACTTACCTGTTTCCCATTTCCCCATGTTGTTTTGTATTTTTGAGGCATCTGCAAAGAAAGAACCAAACTGCTAAAACAATTTAAATGTAAAATTTGTAAAATTATTTTCTTGCTGACTAAGCATGTATCGAGCAGCACCTCTGCTGAAATGCAACAGCTGTGTTTTAAGGCCTAAAATACTGAGATTCATAATGGAAATGCTGACAAGACCACTAACCACTGCAGATCTGGCAGTGCTGCTACAATAAACACAAGGTAAGCAGTACTAGCCTTGCACGCAAATTAGACTTTCTAATGTACAAAAGTCCACTATGTCCCTCTAACATGAAATTTGTTATCAGAAAGTTGGTCTGGGGCGCTGAGCATGGGAATGATGAAAATGAATGTCAAAGACAGCCCATCCAACGCATTAATTTCCAGTTTCAGGGAGACAGGCTGTGCGCGGCAAGGTAGACAGAGAGAGGCATAGAGAAACAAGCCCTAGCATTATAAATCTCAATACATATTTAACTCATCACATCTCTTACACTATTTTTTAGTTGTTGTAAGTGTTCTATAGGTGATGTTTTTATATCCCTGTTCATTTATATCTGAATTTCTCTCAGTGCAAATTAGCCTTGCTGCAGAACAAAACTTTGCTCATGATGGGAAGGACAGTGCTGTCCCTTTCTGTAATGTTTTTCCCATTCACTATGGGATCAAGATTGCTGAGCCACTGGTGAAGCTGAAACCAATGACTTTAAATGCAGAATATTGACAAAGAGAAACCCAGCTCTGTGTAAGTGGAAAAGCACACTCTGGAAAGGAAGGTGTCAGTAAGATCAGCCATTACAGACCCTAAGATTACTCTGGTGAAAATAACAGAAAAGTACTTCTAAGTGCTCTATGCCAGCAGTGAAGCAAAGCAGAAAGAGGCACACTTTAGGGGAAATAGGCCCCATCATGGCATATAATGCCGATACCAAACTCCAGAAGGATCTTTTAAATGAGAGCAGTTGGAGAAGTTATCCCAGCAGCTCAGTTGCGCACCAAGCGCGAGGTCATCCTCTCCCCTCACCAACCTGCTGATGCTTGCACAGAAGCGGCTTGTGAGGCATTCCTGACCACGCCGGTCACAACATGATGGGAAACCACAGCAGTGTGAGAAGAAGCTAGCAGAAGGGCCAAGAAGCATTTAGTTACACATTTGGCACACACCTAGAACAGAAACATGTTCTTGCATTCAGGAAAAAAACCAGAAACATGTTCAAACATTCAGGAAAAAATTATACTTAGACTCTAAAAACCAGTGCAGCTTTGCTTACATCGTGAAGAGTGTGCATTTAAGTCTACTAGTAAAACTGATATTTGATTAAAACAAAATCTTGTAGTGCCTATACAAACATGTTTAATACCTCAACACATAATTCCATAGAAGTTATATGAATTTTACACATATATTTCTCAAGATTTTTTTTTTCATGCAATCAATGGGCAGATGTGAAACATTTTGTTCTTTCCAAATGAGCACCCAGTGTATATGTTGTTCGAGGTTAGAGGCCTAGCTGCCTCATCAAAACAACATTTTTCATGGTATCTGCTTGTACTTTCCAGCAATGTTCTGTTATAATAAAAGTAGAGCTTTTGCCATAGCACTTATTCATCTAGATCCAATTCAGCACATACACATTGCTGACAATAACAGAGACCAGGGAAAAAGATTGCCCAACCATATTCCTATTTGTCAAAGGAGCTGATCTTTCTTTTTTAAAGAAAATTTTGTGATAGATCTTAATTTCTCTCTTCTCATTTTGTTTACCATCAGAAATTATGACCAAGATAGAAACCAAAGCCTCAAAATTCAGATTTGGTCTGAGCCCAGATTTAAAGCTTTGAGATACTTCAGGATGCTTATTTCAGGATTTTCGTTTCTGTCCTTGTAGAGATGAACTCTCACCACATAGTACAGATTGAAGTATAAAGCCGAACTACAGAAGCCTTAGGTCCTCTGTATTCAGGGTGATTAGGCAGAACTATAGTCACAAATCTCTGTAAAATTGCATGTATCCCCACCGTTGGTGTGATAGTGTAGCTGAATAATGCTCACACCTGATGCTGCTTAGTAACCAAACTGCATCTGGCTTTTCAGATCCACAGAAAAGTTTCAGGATCTGAGCTAGACTGAAAAGAAGAGCATCCAACCAATCTATAAAGTTCCTATTGGTCTTTAAAGCAGAAAACACCAGGAGTGGGTATTTAGATGAATTTAGCAGCAGGGAAGCCTGCAGCTCATCAGCTTTCTCTTCCTCAAAAGTAGGTACTTATTGCAGTCGAGAGGAATTATTGCTGGGGATCTCTGGGCACGGTGATGTTTTTGTTATAATAAAAAAGTCTGAACAATGCAATTGCACCCCCACAATCATCCCTTTTGTTTCTCCACTACAATAATACACTTCTTTATGATATGCAAGGTTTATACTTTGATTGCCAAACTATTATGCATGGAAAGAGACAAACAAAATAACGACTAGTATTTCTTGTCAGGTGGACAAACCAAACCTGAGCTAGGCACACAGACTGGGTTAATTTCTTTTCTTCCCACACTTGCTTCATCTCAGTTCCTTCCTGGGAACAGTTTGCCTTGTAGAATGTTGTTCATCACAAATTCGTATTTTGCTTCAAAAAAGACCTTTGGTGAAATCCTGGTCATGCTGTTATTAAGAGGCCCCTTCTCTCTGCTGGTGTTTCCTCACAATTATTGTCGATCTTGAATCAGGCTTGGAAGCAGCAACTCCTAGCTTCTTCTGGGCATCTCTTTCATTCCTAGCCAGTAAGTGGAGTAGAAGGAGAGATTTCCATCATTGTTCACACACCACCAGCAGCATTAGTGTTATACAGTCGACTTTCACCTTGTTAGTAACTATCACGGCTATTGCACAATCAGTCTTCCCTCCACATCAAGCATGAAATATCCTGCCATCAGCACTGCCGAACAGCACTGTAAAGTAACAAATCGACATAAAGATCAGCAATGAAAGGAAACTGGCTGCATCTGGGAAGGCCTATAAGCAAAAGAAAAACAGAAATCTAACACTTCAAAATGAAAACATTCCTTCATCTTTTTCATTATTAGGTATCTGAGAAAGTTAGAGAAGAAAAGTAACTTTTAAATCAAACCCCAAAATGGCTATTTCAGGAGAAACAATTGACAGTACAAGAAATAATCACACTTCACCCCACTGTTGATCTTATTATTCAATGTTCTTGGTTTGTAAAATATTGCAAGCCTGCAATAGCAGAAGACAGTTAATAAGGACTAGACTTCCATTTTCTGTTCTGCTACTCCCTGGCTGGAAGACCAAAAAATGTTTCCAACCTCTCAATATTTCTTTATTTACAACCTGCAAAACAGATACAATAGAATAGAATAGAACTGTGACATTTAATTAATATATGTAAAGCAATAGGAGATTAGTAGACAATAAGAATTGTATATTTGCAAAGTACACATTTTGTCCCCCACAAAATACATGTGTCAATATTTGAAGGAAACACAAAATACTTTTTTTTTCTGCTTTTGGAATGAACCTATTTCCCTTTTTAAAATTTGTTCCATTTTATAGCAATCTTCAGAGACTGTTTCTCCCTATCTTCTTTCTGAATAACGCCTGAAAAATACTGCTGGGTTTAAAAAAGTGGCACAAATAGGGTAAGGGACTGCCCTGAAAATAATAATTTGAAAGGCATGCTATTCACATGATACTGATAAATCCCAGTGATATTTTCCTTGGGGTAAAAGGGGCTCCTTCCCTTACCATACAAATAGCATAAAATATGCAAATGAATCTTGCACTCAACAAGTCAAATATTTTTCATGTTTAATTTACAAGTTAATAAAATTCAAGCCATTTTAAAGGCTACAATGACGCCATAAAATAAAAGACATTGCACATGGCACAAGCTGTACAGTTGCCCATTGATAAATTATTTTCTGGAATTCACATTAACAACCACATTACTGAAGTGCTCTCTAGCCCTCCAGTGTTACAGTTCAAGGTAATATGTGACAGATTTGAACATTCTTAAGGAAGAAAATCTCCAGAGTGTGTAGATCGCAGCTTTGCTAACTGGGAGATTACAGTGGCTTTTATATCTGTTACAAACGTGCAGTTATACTGATAACTTCAAAAGTGGAATATTACATATCGTGCTAAAATTCTCCACGAGCTGGTTATGTTCTTTCTTTGTTTCTTTCTTTCTTGCCTTTTTTTTTTTTGTCTTTTTTTTTTTTTTTTTTTTCCATTTAGCTATTGCTGGCTTGCCAGAGATCTTGAACTTGAGAAAGGTTAGACATCACAATGCTGGAGCAGTTTGTGAGCATCAGCAGATTTAGCTTGTAATTTCATTGATCTATGTGGGCTTGCTGTTTGCAAACCAGCTGCTGCACTGTTTCCCCACAGCTACTGATCTGAGTAGCATTGATTTTTTCCCTTACATTAACATAGCATTACTTCTTTAATGGGCAATAAATGACTGGATGTAAATACAAACAGGGCTGCAACAACAAAAGAGAAAAAAATGCATTAGTTCTTTTTATTTAAAGAACTCTATTAATATTTTCCACAAAAAAATTAAAAGCATGAGTTATTGATCAAGATAAATGCTACTTTTAGTGTATTTATTTCCATACATTTCTTTTGCCAAGAAATCATCTTTTTTTCTTACTGTGTTTACTCATAGTCCAAAATGTTTCATCTCAAAAAGATTGCATTTTTGCCTCAGTAAAAATGGTAAAATAGATTCTTTTTAGGAAGAATTATAGAAAGCAACACAAAAGAGTCCATTCATTGTGCTTATACTAAAACCAGATGAATGCATATCAGTTTTGAAGGAGACATCATCTGTTAGCTCTCACTTTTTTGCCATTAAAAGAACTGAATGGACTTCAGTTTCAACAGAGTGGATGTGACACCTGCAGCACTGCATGAACTGAGTATCTTATGTATAATATGCTTAATATAAGGTCATGGTCTCACCACATGCTACTTTAGTCCTTCAGTGGGTAGTGTTCCAAATAATCTTGCAGATTTAAATTCAGTACAGTGTAGAAAGAACAGTGGGGAAAAAAAATAAAGCAAACAAAAACCCCCAACAAAACTCAAAACCCAAACCCCAGAACCTATTAGCTTAGTCATTTCTGAATTAACCTGATCAGGCAAAAGTTCCTGATACTCTTTAACAGTAGGTGACAGCCAGCATGTTTGTCCATACCAGAAAGAGATGCAAAACTGAATGTAGTTCCTACAGACACTTCATGAAGAGGAGATGGGTTTGAGAGTGCTGGGAAGTAACTGGTAAGAGCTTCCAAAGAGAACCAGCAGTGGGTTACAGCCTTCTGGGCTGCAGATGACAGTAGGCAGTAGTGCCAGTGATTTTCTCAGTGTCATAATTAAGTTATCAGCACCTCAGAAAACACAGCCACTCTAGCAAGATCCAACAGGAATAGGACTTCCCTTTAAGTATTTATGAAGGAGGATTTTTTTAATGATAAATACAGCGCTTGTTCTGGCCAAGCAGCCTGGTTACCCTGAGGAAAAGGTCGAGTGACCCAACAGATGGGAATTCCTCATGCTCATGTAACCCTGTCTACTCCTACACCTAGAGAGGGCAAATCATTTCACATGGAAGCTGCAGCAATATCTATTGGATTCTTGCTCAGAAAGCAGATAAATTATTCTGACTAGCACATCATGGTATATAATATGGTGCTGGAGGTGAAAATAACCCATAAAATGAGTAGCAAAATTTACACTTATCCAAGTTAAAATGCATATGTTGTCAGTCTAACCATTCCTAGTCTCACAGTCCTCTCACTTTGACTAGCTAATATTTAATGTCAGTTTTAGCAGATACAATGTCCAAATAATTAAAAATTTTATTAAGTAGCACTGGCTCCAATGTGAACCTTTAGAGCATCCTACTATTAACCTCTTTACACTCTTAGGAGAAGACTTTCAGTGCAAGTTTTTTGCCATCATTTATTCAATTTTTAATCCACTGTGAGATTTTGCCCCTTACCTCATAGTTATATTTTTCCCTTAATAGTCTTTTATGAAGGACCTTATCGGGAATTTTTTGAAAATCCAAATAAATTATGTTCACCAGGTCACCTTTATCTACTATTTTATTAACTTTTTCAAAGCACTTTAGCAGGTTAGAGAAGCATGCTTTCCCTTTACCGACGTTGTGCAGGTTTGACCCTATTAGGTTATACTTATGTGTAGCCATGTGCTGAACTATTCTATCCTTAATTAGACTCTCAATCAGTTTCCCCAGAAGCAAGGTGAGGTTTACTGGTCTTAATTCCTAGGATCTCTTTTTGGTCCTGTTTTAAAAACAGACACCATACCAGAAATTTTCTAGCCATCACTGGTCTATACTACATCTTCTTGCAAGTGTCTCCTCATTTCATACTTCACTCTGGTGAATGCTACCTACTTTTAATTATTTTCCATTTTTACATGAGTTTATCAAATCACTCAGCATTTCCCTTGTAAAAGATGACAATTTTTGATAGTACTGCTCTGCCTTTTACATTTTTAGCACAGTAACTCCTTCAGCTGCCATCTATAAGAAAGAACAAGGTGAAAGTCTGTTTAACTCTCTTGAAATCTTTTGTCATGGCAAGTAGGTAACCATGGTTTTAGTTTGATATTTTTGTTCTTTTTAATTATTTTTCCTCTACAAGTCCTCAGATGATCAACCGTTCACTTCTGTCTTCAGTTATAAAATTTATTCTGCAGCTTTTCGGGCTTTTTGAGTTTTATTTTTGTGGGTAGACATGACCCATCAACCTCAATGGATTATTTTCTACCCTCACTTTAAGTACTGTTCTTGGACAAAGAGAGGAAAGGAAGGATCAAATCATTCCATACATAAATATCTGGTCAGACTCACCAGCAATATCTAATACCAGGAATTATTAAAACTGGCTTTCATATGATTCTGACAAACAACAGAAAGAAAGAGGTTGTGCTTATGTGAAAAGGTATAGATTTGTATTCTGGGCTTGTAGAAGATATTCTCGGTCTATGCTTTAGGTACACAGGTCTTAACGACCAGGAAGTATTGTTGAACACGATTTTTAGTGAAAAAGCATTGAAAATTCCCACTGAAATGTGTACATGGCTAAGTAAAGGTCAGTAAGCTATTGAGTAAACCTGAAGTGTTCACATTAGAGGATTAGAAACTCAGAATTTTCAGCATTCAGTGAAGTCAGTGGACTTTTCTCTGGAATTCAAGACTTACTTTCCTTAACAGTCAGGTCTGAATTTGAAGGGATAAGAAAATTGAAATGGAACTTTAGCTGAAAATTCTGGGTTTGGTTATGAGCCATATAAAGCCACCAAGCAAGAAAGCCTGGGTTTCAAACTATGGCTTGTTTCTACAACAAAAACTCACACTAAGTTAGCTTCACCTGGGTTTGAATTTCATTACAAAAATATCACATGGCTCTAACTATATTAAGGTAGATTACTGCTGGCTTTGTTTTCCCTTCAAATAGAAGTTCCAGTTTCCTCTGTGTTTGGAGGTTCTGTGTGCTGCACTGTTAAACACAGATTTCTGCTTAAATTATATTTCTATCAGCTTTAACATATTAAAATAGAACACATTTTAATGCATGTGTTGAACATGAAATCATTTTTGCTACAGGGAAACTCTGGTAAACAGTAACTGTCAAAAATTATATGAAACAAAATTAAAATAGTAGAAAATAGTCTGTAGCAACAGCTTTTCTAATGATGTTAACAGAAATTCAGCTCTGCATCTTCTAACTATTCCTTTACAAAAAGCGGAAAGGTTGAGGAAGGAAAACTCAGGCACACAAACATACACTTTTGAACAAGAGTTGGAAATTACCAGTTATCATTCTTTGCTTGCTTACTGTGAAATGCACTTCAATCAATGCAAGAAAAATACAAACAAACAATTTAATATATGAATATTTTTATTGTTATGACAATGATTTTAATATATAAATATTTTGTCACAAAATATTGGAATATATAAGAGTATCATTTAAGCACTCTAAATTGGAGTAACCTCTGGAAGCCTGCATTATGTCAGAAAGAAACTGATCTGAAGAAATTAAACTGCATCAGAAATATTGACAGGCATATAGATTGAATTACATGAATATGAGATACACACAGACTGGGAGCAGTTCTGCTTAGTGATCAATGTCAAATGAATTTCAAAATTATTTTAGTTTGTTTCTTGTGTCTTGTTTTATTTTGGATTTTAATTTGAATTAGTAGTATGAAATAAAATCACTATTTATTAACTTTCATTTACAAACAAAAAAATCAAACTAGTAAAAGCTTATTTGAAGTTAAAACCTTCCATTTTATGGAGCTCAAGTAACAATATAGTTTATCATGATACAAATTATTCAAAAGCAAGAAGTAAAAACTAAGACTGAAGTTTCCACCTATTAATGTGGTATGTAGCTGATGTACACAGGCTGTATGATGAGGTTGCATTGCCCCCTATAGTCACTGTGTGTCAGCTGGGAGGGGAGGGGGAAGTGAAAGGGAAGAGTGGGAGAAATTATTTGCCAAAAGTACTATGCATTTGGTTTTGATTCGTCCTTTGGAAAGAGCATGGTGGGGAACCGTGGACAAACCTAACTTGGACACGCTGTTCAAGAAGAATTTGTACGTGTTATTCTCCGAGCACATACGGATGAAATAAAATGTACTCTCACATTCAGATCAGAAGACCTCTGCAGACCCTGTCATCTGGCTGTGTTTGGGATATATTTGTCAGGTGCTGGTATCTGCATCCTGAGACTGCACTGGGGATGATGGCATACCTGCCCCAAGGACTGTCACAGGAGGTGTTTGACCTTGATTCATCAGTGAAAGGCAGGAGGGCTCACAGGTGACATCTCTTTTGCTCTCAGTAGGCACACCTTTTGGGGGCTGAGCATACCAGGGACATTTCACTCCAAGGCACATAGGACTCTAAAAGTAGTCCCCAAATTGCAGAGCACATACACAGGCTGCTGTTTGAAGCAGCTTCAGCACAAGGACCAGAAAGAGAGAGAAAAAGCTCAGATACAGGTTCCTCTTCAGCAGTAGGAGCAACTGCAAAGAGCACAGCCGGTTTGTTCATGCTGCCCACGGACACTGGCGATGCTGCTCTTCAACAGCCCCTGGGCCTAGGGGAGACAGGATGTTTCCCAAATCCCTGCAGAATACTATTCCACTTTCAACCACCAGCACAAGGACACAGCTACATGCCAGGACTCAGATTTTTTTCCAGTCAAGCCCATCTTTCTTAACTTTTCTGTCAACTAAAAAAATGCTATCTCCCCATAAAATTAATTGAATCTCAGCAGCTGTCCCAATACTGTTCTCTTATGAGCACAACTATGCACAGCATTCAGTATATCTTTTAATAGGCACAGACATAATATAAGAAAAAGCATTAAATTCTTGAGGATCTCTTAAAAATATCTAATCAATTACTGGTGTGACTGTGCCAAAAACTTCATGGAAATGACAAATATTCAATAAGTGCAAGATCAACACCACCCTTCACAGGGCGCAGGACACTGTTATCACTATTTGTCTTATTTCTGGGGACAGCTTTTCTACTACTGCAGTTCTAGGCACACCTTCAGCTAGAAAAAGTTAGTGCTGCTCCTAAGAGGTGGTAGTTCTTATTTTTGAGTCTCATACCTCTTTTTCCTTTGGTGGCATAAGCATGTTTGTAGTGACATGATGAACTGATTGGAGACCTTATACAGCTAAAAACCTAGTTGTTTTCTTATCATATTATTTTTAATTTGGATCAGTTGTTGAGGCTCACCATATAGCAGCACCCATGCTTGTACTTGATGGTTTCAGGAATATGAATTGTCCTTAAAATGCCTTTATATTTCATTCAGTCTGGGAGAAAGAATTATGAGTGTTCCCATCCACATACCTTCACAAATATTCTCTGTCTGGACAGAAAAGATAGTCCTGCAAAGTGGAGCTGAACAGCTTGTTTAGTTTTTGTGAGTATATGCCCAGACATAGTCCCATATCAAATCTTTATTTTACTATGATGACTAGAGACTCAATAATGACTAAGCTACTGATGAGATTTGATTGCTGCTTACCCAGCAGATCAATACTGTCTCACTGCCTCCTGATGTGGAGGGGTGTATCCTGATAGTATTCAACTGTTCGATTATCTTACTCTTAACTGCAAGCTTTCTGAAGCAGGGTCATTTTTTTTGTTCTGTTAGCCCTGTAGCTAGCATAAGTTCTGCAGCTCATGAAGGTCTGAAGTTCAACAGAAATATGTGTAAAGTTTACCCAACAAAAATTGTACAATATTCACCAGAGGTGTCACATCTTCTAGTTGCCTCACCTAGATAACTGACCTTGTATCTTGTCTCTTCTAGTCTCTCATTTTGCTTGCTTTCTATCCTATATACACTGAAGTACCGTTGCACTCTAGATGCCACTGGGCAGTAATTCAGCTAACACAAACTTCTAACAGTGAGCAATTCAAGGCTATGTTATTATCTTTGCCTTTTGTTTATTTTCTATCTTTCCTTACTTAACATGTTTGTACTCAAACACATGTATGCATAGACATTATTTCACTGACTAGTGGAAAATTCTTTAAGGATGATTGTTGCTTGTCCATTGCCTTTTCTTTTTTCTAAATTACACCAAACATTTTTCTTCACCCAACACAATTTTATTGTGGCTAAAGAACGTACAAGCAGTATGTTCTGGTACTCATGAAAATGGAAGACTTTCATCATGTTAGCAGCATACTGTGCCTTCATGCTAAAGAACCAAAAAATCACTGTGTGACACAACTCTAGCCCCATAAATGCGTAACCAGCTTTCAGCAGCAGTGCACTACCTAACTGGTGCAGAAGACAGTGACACGTTTGAGGAAGCAACATTTCTGAATGCCAAACAAACAGAGATGAGCCACTAAATCTTACAAATTATCCATGCAGAGCAGACAGAACATTTGTTTTCAAGGTCAAATAAGAAAGATCCCCTGACCTGAGTGGTAAAGTACATATTAATACCTTTATCCATCTTTGGAATGTAAGGGACAAAGTCAACACAGAGAGAAATGAACCAGTGGGGTAAGTCTGCCAAGCCACCAAAATCATTATGGCATACATTTTACTGGCATTTTTTATGTCTGTGCAGGGCATACACAATGACAAATAGATCTCTAATTCAAATTTGGGTTTCTTCCAAACTAGATTACAGTATCAAATATATTTACTTTCTTTGGATAACCCTTAACTGATTTTGGTTTACATACTGTTTTTTCATATTTGTTTAGTCGCCTCATAACTAATGCAACAGAAAGAGTAAAATAAACCAATAATAAATTTTTTTTAAAGGGAAATTGCAGTAGTGTCTCGTAAATGCTTTTACACTTCCCCCTGGCCTTCACCAGGCAGCACATTTAAAGCTGGCATGATCCTCTCAAAATAGTGTGTTTTGTTATGGTTGTCAACACTAACATTTAAAGGATAACAATTCAGAAAAGAGGCTAGGTGGGCAATTGATTCCACCTGAATACTTTGGACAAGCAACACTCAAGTTTGGTTCCTGAACCTGATGGACTGTTGAAGCACAGCTCTTTGATGGTTCAAGAGAAGGCAATTGTACTACCAGGGGAGCAAACCAGAGAATGACTTCTGACTGGGAATGTCAAGACTGAACTCTCTAGTAGAGCAAAGGGGCTCAAAAGTGAATGCAAATCCATCCTAAAGCCCCATACATTAGCAGAATAGGGTAAAAAGGTCTTATTGGTGCTCAGAGAATCACAATTTCTCTTGCTTTTCTCTTGCCTTGCCAGGAAGAATAGAACACTTGGCTCCTTTACAGGGCACTATTGCTGCCTTGTATTTCATCAGACCCATCATAGGGAAGTCAGAATTTCTGACATTCTCCACTAGACTTTTTTCTCCCTCCTGCAGTCGCAGTGAGAGAGGCAGATGCATCTTCTCCATTCCTCCCTCCCTACTACAGTATTGCAAAATCTAAGCTGGACCATGCACTTCTGTTAGAGGATTCTACTCAGTAACATAAAGGCTATGACATGTGGTATGTGGAATGTAGCAGTCCATAAATATTACAGTTTTTCTAAATCATTGGGATGGTATTAAAAAAAATAATTTTCAACATTTGCATCTCTGATGACTGTAGATTGGTAGGATCTTGCAACAAACATTTCAGAGTATTCATCACTGTGCTTTTTGACATCTCTACACAGGCAGTTAAATTTCTTATATATCCATGTCATTTTTCTTTCATATTAATATTCCCATATGACAAGTACATTACTTCAAACTGTTGAACTGATTTTCAAGAGGAATCTTGGTTTACATAAATTGTTACTTCTCACAAAACTTTCCAAAAAATGGCCAGATTAAATTCCTTCCTTTGTAAGGAACATTGAGAAGTATACTAAAGTAGGAAAAAATTATGAGCTAGCAGAACCAATCATATTGTTTTTACAAATGCTTGTGAAAAGATAGATTAGTGACTAAGAAATCTGATTAAGAAAACAAATCCAACAGCTCAATGTATTTCCTCCTCTGGATGGTTCAAGTTTAGAAAATGAGCATACCCTTTACAGGAACTGAAACTAAGGCTCTGCAACTCTGTTTTACCACAAGTACAGCATCTCTAGAACCAGTGAAAGATGTCAGTGCAGTGTCTGTCATATAGATGTTCTTTTTATGGGGACACACATTAGAGAAAGAAGCAAAAAGTACAACATTGACCATCAGAATTTGTCTACACTGGGCTATCTACTGCGCATTTTAGATATATTCAACACTTTATCTCTGCCTGCAACCAAAGTCTACTCATACAATAGGTTCTGGCCCTGTATAGTTCATTCTGTGATATGACTGCAATATATTTTTTCCTATTGTTTTTCTATATTGTCCGAGCTGAATATCCACTACTGTTTTCTTCATTGTGAAATTATTTTTTTCTTTTTTTGTTTTGCCATTACATGTTGGGGTTTCCCCTTATCTCTCCTTCTTTCCCCTTCTTGCTTCTCTTCTCTTCTCTTCTCTTCTCTTCTCTTCTCTTCTCTTCTCTTCTCTTCTCTTCTCTTCTCTTCTCTTCTCTTCTCTTCTCTTCTCTTCTCTTCTCTTCCCTTCCCTTCCCTTCCATTCCCTTTCTTCACTTTGCTACTCTAATCTCCTTCAGTTGCCACTATCTCATCTCCAACTGCAATAAAGATTTTCACAGTATATATTTTACTTTAATGAAGAAATTAATACAGAAATATTATAATATTCCAACACTTACTTATAACTTCAGGATATCACCATGTAATTGCATTATATAATGTGCCCATACCCTGTAAAACAGTCTAGCTGCTCTTCCTTGTACTGTTGAGCTCTCTTATCTGTTGTGCTTTGTTTAGTTTGATATGATGCTGCAGAATAATAAGACCATTAAAATTGCATGATTGCAGTGTTGGTAAAATACCACTGCTGTTGGTCAAGAACTAATGAAAAATGAATGCAATTGCTCACTAAATTTGGACTGCCATTTTAAGAGCAGTCATCTAAAACCAGGCAGTGTTTAGAAATGCATGACTACAATGTTTACCCATGAAGAAAACAGTGTTTCTTAATATTTCTAAAGAACCATATGTTTCTTTTAGTAGATCATACCAGTTTCTTTTGTGGAGACCAATAAGGGTCATTAAACACCAATGGGTCTCTGAGTCCTTCTTCAGAGTCAATGACATTGTAGGCTTCACCAGGGATCTCATTTTCCTTCTGTACAAGATCTGCAGGGCAAGGGAAGCAAATGAACTATGAAAAATATAATCACTGCTTTTACTGTTGCTTTTTTCATCATAAAAGTGCCATTTATTTAAATTCCATTAAAAAAAAACACATTTGCCTGCTGAAAGCATAAATATATACTTTTGTTATATTTATAATTTCTCATTTTAAAAAAGAGTTTTGTCATTCTTTTTGGGAAAAAAATAAATATTCTCTATAATAAATATTACACTAACTTGTTATACAAACTTTAGGACAAAGAAAGTGGTTAACAAAGTGAATTCCTGCAGAACAGTTTCTCAGAGATGACAGGAAAATATTTCATAAGTACCTGAGGGGATTAGTAGTCTAATACTCATTTCCAGAAGTGACTTGAGCACCAAGGTTCAGCTTTTCAAAAGTACCTGGGCCTTTAACTCACACTTTAATTTAAGAGAGTTAGACCCTTAAAACTGATGAGGATCTAGAATTCAGGATGAAAAGCCTTACTGCAAGTCAGGAGGATTTGGGTTATCAAAGGCCAGATTTTTTTGAAAAGTATTTAGGAACTTGGAGGCGGAGGTAGGTGCCTAGCTGGTTTTTTTCCAAAGTAGAGTGAAGAAAGGTTAAGTCCCTAACACTCACTGAGATTAGTGTGCTCTTAGAAAGTGCTAGGTACACCTCTGCATCTAAATACCTTTAAAAAATCTTTTCTTGAATTGCTTTTGAAAGTGGGCTTTATCATTTGAATGCAGTGATTTATCCTATGCTTAATTCTTGACCTCACAAAGATTGCAGTAGACGAGCCTTACTCAAATAATTTTGCATTGTGATCTTGATGGAGATGGACAGCATTGGATAACAAAATCTTATTTTAACAAAATTTAGTTGGTATTTGGATCCAGAAATTCATAAAGCATTGAGAGCTGAAAATAACAGACAGTTTTGCTCCACTGTGATTGTACTTGGGATAGCTCTGTTAGACCCTGAGCACGTTCAGCTTCAAGAGTTCACCCTGTAAATGCTAAGCAGCCCACAGCACAAGCACACATATATGAAGTCAAACTGTTAGCAGTGCTAGAGTCTGATAATATGAATGACTAACTCACTTGCACCATATTTGCCACAGCTGGGAAGAAGATGAGGGGTAGAATGAAAAAGAAATTTGCAACACGACACAAATCTGGCAAGATGCAGTTTCGGATTTTGATTTCTGAGGGAGCAGAATTTCTTTCTGATTGCATTACACCATGAATATCTGCAGCTTCATTCTTTTAGTCTCTGCTAATTTTTTTTTCTTGCTTTTATAATTGAATTATGTAATTATCTTATATAAATATAAATTTCTCTGTAACGGTTCTCAGTATTCAGCCTTTAAAATGAATCCATTCTTTAGTACTGAAAGTGTTAGTTCCTTCCTGAGTCACATTTGATTTTTTTCCTGTACTGACTGGCTTCTGAACACACTGACTGATGGTAAGCATTGTCATGAGATGCTGAGATATAAAGAACAACAGGTTACCTCATAATGTCTTCTTGTTAATGCTTGTTCTAGAGAGCACCTGCTGTCTTTAAAAGGGATTTGAGTGACCCAAGATTAAGAAGTCTCCCTACAACAATTACTGTTCTTATCACTGAAGAATAATCATACCAATGTGACATCTTCCTGATGGTTTCAAATTCACAGCCTGAGGGAGAGATAAGAGTCAAAGAACCGTACAGTGTGTAATTATAAGAAGATATCAAACCGGTCCAATACGATTCCATTTTGGAGAAGAGTAACACTATCAGACTAATTGATTTCTGTCTGCAAAGTATCTGTCAGGACCAAACAACCTCTGATTTCATTCAAAGAAATTTTAAAGTGCAACAGTGCTTACAGTATTTTTAATCATCTGTCTTGTTCATCCTTGTTGAGCAAATGACATAATGGGCACAGGGAAACTAAACAAGCCACACAACCTAACCCTGGCAGTGCTTCAGAGAGGGCATTAAAACTCAAGATTAGTGTTGCCAGTATGTCTTGCTACCTCTACAAAAGTATAGACTTCCATTCCTATGAAGTCCAGTGATATAAATAAAGGATCTGCTACCATGACACCCATCATAGCATATCCCATATTATTCCTCAAAGCACTTTTCTAATCTTGTTTAACCACTGAGCTCCTATCACCATTACTTTCATTGATGATATTTGTGCAAAGCCAGTTCTTTGAAATATTATCCAAAGTCATCAATATTTTGAAAATTAATGTGGAAGGATGAAACTATCAGAAAAATGGTACCCACTGAAACTGCCCATCCTTTCTTATTTCCAACAATCTAGGCACAAATAAAGGACATGAACTAGAATTTTGTTTCTTCTCCTCCCCCTCCCTCAACTCAGGATGCTTCAGAAGACATCTTTAAGAAATATAGAAAAAAGCATCAAACCTAAATATCAAATATTATTCACTATACTTCTGAATTAGTACTCTTTCATACTAACTGAGAAAGTGAGCCTGCTGGGAACCTTCCTTTGTCCAGTCTGAGGGCATGTTGAGGTCTTCAGATGGTCAAACGTCTACTTTACAGTAGTAATGTATGCACCATCTAATATATTTAGATGGTACCTGAACTGAAATGGAATTGACCTAGTTTTATTTCCAAGTAAATTAAAAACAACTAGTGGAACTCACAGACTGGTTAGAAACTGAAATTAATTATTTTAAATCAGAATAAATAACAAAAGGCAACAGTGATAAAGGGTAATTGAAGACTCTCATCCTGAATACTAGGTGATGGAAAGCCAAGATGTCAGTCTGCTACAGCTGATGAAAGTTTTGACTGTCCCAAGTTGAGAAACTGAAATTGTTATCTGAGGTCGATTCACTTTTGCCTGGCTGTGTTTAGGATTCCTCCAGTGGAAGAGAATACAGTTCACTGCTTATAAGATCTCTATTTATAAATGCATTAGAATATTTTCCTTTTTGTGCTAATAACGAAGCTTGAAGGATAATCTCAATATAACTTCAGAGCACATTATGCATAGCTGTCTTCTTGACTGTAGAACACCAAAACCCCATTGATTGTATACACAGTGGTAGAAAAAAATGTGCAAACACCAAAAAAAATAATTAGTAAGCTGTAGCAAGCTGCCAAAAGCAAAGATGGTTGAACATTAACTTTATTGGGGTGTATGTATCTAACATCTCAATAAATAATACGTTTCCAGCACCACAGAAATTGTGTCAGCTACGTTGTGGACCCCGGTGGTATATGGTGCTCTACTAAACAGATACAATGAGGTAGACTTCTGTTTCTCTGGATTGGACACAGAAATCCAGATTCTTCCAGTGATCCACAGATCAGTTATTATACAACAAACCAGACCAGCTCTTTCACAGGTTGCTCATCCTGCTGTGTCACTATGTAGTTAAGAAGCCTTTAACCTTCAGGCTGACATAGATGCAATGAGTCTACAGACTAAAATTTCATACACAATTTGGGTGAAAGCTAATTACTGCCTGTTATTCTAGCTGCTTTCCTCCAAGTAGGAGAATGTGGGGAAAAAATCAAATGCATTGCTTTTACTGCTTCATGCTTTGTGCTATGAACTGCAACCATGAAAAAAAAAATAGTACAAAAATAAAGCTATTTCTATGTTTTAAGAGTGTAAAGGATTGTCAGATAGCTATGAAATACTGCTGGTCAAGATGGACCCCTCAAGATATATGCTTAACTTACTCCAAATTAAAATTCTGTTCTCCAGGTTCCTGGCTGATGACATATTTTTACAATTGTTGCCAGTGAAAAGTGCATTTTCAGATCTGAGCAACAGTCCTTAAAATGGGGCTTTGTGATACCGAAAATGAGCCCCCTATAGGCAATTAATGCACAAGGCCTTATGCCCATGTGTGTAACTCTTGAACTCCAATAGGACTGTTCACGTTGTGCGAAGTGAGTAACATGAATCAGCCTTTGCAGGACTAGGGACTTCAGTGCAACATCACTAATACCATTATAATATACTATTTAAAAATCAAACAAGCATAAAGATTAGTCTAAGTGAAAACTGCTGTTTGTTGAGTATAATAGATCAAACAGAAGGAAGCAAACATAACTAGGGAACCAGGAAAAACAGCAGTAAAATCAAAGGATGTGAACATGTACATAGCATGGTTTACCAGAGGCAGAAAAATGACAAATATGCAAGGAGAAAATGTGCTTCAAAATCCAATAATCAGAGGAAAATTATGAATTAATAAGGAAAATTATATCTTCCAAAAGTAAAATTTGTGATGTACAAGATATTTGAGCCAGATTCATACATATATTAAATAAAATGGCAAACCGCAGATTTCAACAATGAAAAGCCTTTTCATAATCAGAGAATGGTATAAGAAATCTTGTTAACGAAACACTTGCACTGTCTCCTGTCACAATATCCTTTGATGAGAAATTATGCTTCAAGGTGAGAGCCAAGTCAGTTGAGATTCTTATTCTGAATTACCCCATAGGAATCCATCTCTCTCTCTCTCTCTTGACTATGGGTAGACGCTGATGAGTTGAGAGCCCATGGAGTAGTCACCCTTTGCAACTTCTTTCCTATGTAACAGTTCTCTGGTTAATGCATCTATTTATCAGACACTAATTTAAGTACTTCCATACTTTTTTTTGTTGTTGTTTGGAAAGGGACAAATATTTTAGCACATTATTTCAGCAAACTGTTTCTTCCTTACAACCTTTTCTTAAGTTCTGAATCCTACAACAGTGTTTTTTAGCATTTCTCATCATGCATTCGTATTCACCACCATTTCATCAAAAAAGGACAATTTTAAATATAGCTTTTGCAGGAGATTTCATCTATTTCCACATAACCCATTAACAGTTCCTCCACATTGTATAGTCAAAAATTGTTTTGCATGTGTATGCTATTTCCTCTCAGTTTCAGTTCTCACTGTCTGACTAAATCAACTGAACTCAAAACAAACAATTTTCTAAGGGACACTGAATTACAAAATAAATTCATTTGTGCATTATAGGAAACTTATCCTGCACCAGCCTCCTTTACACATCAGCCTCACCCTTTCCAATCTTAAAAAAATATCTTTGGAATCAAATTTGCAGTTAGATGAGTTGCACATACCTTTGACATTGAACTAGCAACAATTGGGCTGCCTATATCACTACAAGTTTTTAGGTAACTTATAAATTTCAGAAAGGTCAGACTCACTAGGAAATAAGCAGAGAAGAAAACAAGAACGTAATAATGCTGCTCGGTAAGTCCATTGTGTGCCACTATCACTAATGCTATCTGCAGTTCTCATCACCCTGTTTCAGGAAGAACATGGACGATAGTATTTCCAGATGATGAGACACTGGAATGATTTTCAGTACAGAATACCAGAGCGCTGCCACAGACAGACTGCTGAGCTGCCAGGATCCTTGGCCTGACCCAGCATGGCAGCACCCATGCATTTTAATAATGCAGCTCATCACCAGAAACAACCAGAAGAAGCTTCCTCTTCATTTATCACATTGCCCTCTCACATGCACTGAGCTTTATTTTTGAGGCAATGGCCAACAACAGGCGAGTGGGCTCATGGCTATTCTAAATTATATCAAGGCTGAGAACATTGTAAATCAGGCAGGAAACTTTAATGCAACCTTTGGCCACAATGACCATCAATCCTTTATCCCCGTTAGTCACAACTAGAATCCAGGCCAAGTATCTGCAGTCTTAAATGAGATACCATCTTTGATGACCAGTTTCCATCAGACTTAAACTAGTCCAGTGACAAAACAGCTCTCTTCCCCCACAACCTATGGAGGTGAGAAAAAACCAGTAGGAAATAGGATGCTTTCCATGAAAAAGAATTTATATGCAAAAAACTGTGCCCTTGCTACAACCAGCAACCTACGGTAGAATATTTTTAGGATACAGATAATTCTGGCTTAGTTCCACAAAATGAACGGTAGAACTGCCTCAATTTAATTACCACCTCATGAAGCAATCTGACAGCCCCAATGCAGTGCTTAGTAAGCATTTTACCTCAAACAGCTTGAAGATGTATTGTAGCACTGAAATTACAATACGTACCATGACTTGTTCTGTCATCCTACTTTGGGAATGCAGCATGCTTGTCTCTATAATGAGCTGTCTGATATTCACCCATTTCACCTGTAGCAAACAGGAGTAAAATGTAAGTAACCATAAGTTGGCATATTAGTTGAATGCAAGCTAAAATATTCATTTTTGGCAGAAGGTTTCAGATTATTTCAACTATCTAGACAAGTGCAATACATAATTCACTTACATTTACATTTTGAAAAACATTTTGATTTTTCTAAATTTTTAATTATTGCCATCTGGAAAAAAAAAATCAAACTACAAACCCTGTTCTCTCCTTCTCCATCTTACTTTCTGCTTACAAGATTCCTGGAAAGTATATTAGGGAGATACATGCTACTATGTCTAACACAGGGATAAAATACATATAACTTAAGGACACATATGTGCATCCTGTTAAGAAAATTAACTGTAAGAAAAGGTTTTCTCTGCTTAGTTCAAAAACCAAAGAAGAAAAGCAGTGTATTAAAAAAATGCAATAGGACACTTTATAGAGCTTACATTAATGCTGTTCTGTAATGTGTTTTTAATAATTATATTTATGCTTGAAAATATATGCTAGTCTGTACTTCTGTAAATATAATGAAATTATGTACCTCTATTAAAAAACAAAATGAGTGATTCAGCTTGTTTCCAGCAGAAGAAAGATTGAGACTTATTATTTCCTATGAATTCTTACAGAGAAAATTGAGTAGCTTTATTTTCTTTTTAATTATGCCATTACATCAGAATCGGACTGTGCCACCCTTCCTCTGGCTAAGCAATTTTTAGAAGGTGTGTGGAAAAGAAGTTAAGTCCAGGCTGAATTTTAAAACACCCACCTCACAGGAACTATTCACACCTATAAGAAGATCTACCTAGAGCATCCAAGAAATCAGTGAATTTTTACTGACTTAATCATTGACTTAACACTGCTGTCAGTTAAGTGTCATAGACTGAATCCTGCTTAATGCCATCTGAGAAGCCATGAATTGTGGAATGCAGAAAAATAATACCCCACATTAGCCATAGCAATAGCCTAAAAAAAGCCCAAACCCACCTTTAAAATAGACTGAAGAAATAACTATTTAGTTAAAATAACTAAAGAAAAAGACCTGAGACCCTCCTTCTGTTTCTCTGTAGGATTCTAAGGAAAGAGTCTTTGCAACAAACACTTACAGATAAAAAAGAAGTTTCAGAAGTTATTAGAAACCTTGGAGTCCAGATCATGCAAGTATGGGAATGTACAATATCTATAATACTGTCAGTGCCTATGAGTTTTAGAAATTATTTGCAAGTTAATGGAAAATTTAGTCTTGAAACCTCTTTATAACCAGCAGAATACCAACAATACATGATATGAGCCCATCTGTGCTCAACCTCCCTTTTTCTGTTTACTGCAACCATGTTTGGTTAAGTCAGCGTTCTGTTCCCTGTAATTGCCTGGAAACAAGGGATCAGATACTCAAAAGTAATTGTGCAAGTCATACATCAGCCAAATTTTGTGACAGTGTGTACTTAGCTGTTTCTGAAGACCAAGTCTTCCTTGAGATAGCTCAAGTTAACAATCTAAAAGCCAAAATGTCAAGAATCCTAAAAAGTTGAACTGAAAAAAGACAAGGTTGATTACAGAAAAAATCTGATGCATACAAAGTCAGAAGCAAAGATGATCCAATCCATAGATTTAAAAGTCCAAATATGCTCGAGAAAGATCACTTACTAGATGATATTTTTCAAAAAAATAGGTGGAAACATCTTCAAGATAAAATAGAGTTTTGATTTGCCAGATGTTGGCTCCCTTAAAAATCCTGTGTACAATTAAGAGTCTTTGGATCTTACCCATATTTTGAGTATGAATTATTTCTCAAACTTTATTTTCTTTCTGTTACACAATATATCTCTCTTCATTTCTTTTAAAAATAGAAATGTTCAGTCACCTTTCTTCAGACTGACAGGGTTACAGAAAACAGAAGTACCTCAGGATTTAGAAAGCACTTCCCAGTTACTATTACTTGAAAGCAAGTTTTCACTCTCAAAGAGGCATAATGTCCAAAAAGAAACAATACTCTGAACAAAGATGAAAAATTGTAGATTACTTTCACAGGCTCTTATTCTACAATGGAGAAAATATCCACGCTTTAGCTAGGCTGCTTTGAAAAGAATATTTTCCTTTTATACGGAGATAAAAAGCAAAGTTTTCAGGTCAGAGGCTATAGGGGAAAAGAGCTAATGTCTCCCCATGCTTTGATGTTACAAGTAGTCCCTCATTACAGAAGTGTATTAGAGCTACTAGTAAACTGAGCCAGCATATTTAATAACCACTTTCTGTATGGGTGGTATATGGTTTATTCTGTACATTACACAGCAAGGAGAGTCATGCGCGTCATGAACAATACACAGACCTTTCTTTTAACATGCTAACGTTACTTTAAAATATGGCATAGCTAAAAGGTAATGTGTGATTTATAGATCCCATAGGAAGACCTCTCTTTATAAATGTATCTGAAACAACTATAGACAGCAAACTAGGATTAAGTGTTCCTCTCACCGTGAAATGTAACACACATAATGGGTTTCATACTGGTGTGTAATATCTGAAAACAGCAAATTTCAATCTGTTGAACAGGACACACAACAGTAATGATTAATAGTATATCCTGCCTCTGGTGCTTTTGAAGATGAAGGACTGCAGACTGGAGGAACCAGTCTAAAATAACATGGTCTAGTTCAGTTGTCTTTCACAAATTCTTGGGAGCAACAGCTAAAGGACCTAATGCACCAGTTTGGTTGGTCTTAATGCACCAACGCACCTAATGGACCAATTTACTTTTTAACCCACCTTTTGGAACACTATATCTCAAAATTCAGGTGTTGCTGGAATAATGTCAACAAAAATTACCTTAAAAAAATCAGTACAAAATATTAACCAAATTTTTGGTGTTATGTAGCACCAAGCTGTATAACATTAAGATATACCCTTAGAAAACCCACTTAACATACTTATTTTTTATACCTATGTAAATTGAGGGTTGCTAGGAGCACTAATCCTCAAATTAACAAAAACAAAATCTTTATTCTCTTTATTTGATATCCTCCATCAGACCACTGCACACATAAAAATATAATTTCTGATTGTGTTTTGTATAATTTGGAAAATTATATTTGTTTGGACATTAGTGAAATACTAATTGCTGACTGAGACCACTGATTATGCAAATTTGAAAATTACATGAATACTATTTAGATATCCTGTAGTTTGAGCATTGCTTAGTACACAATCAGAGAGATTGTCCACCAAAATCTCTCAAAATCTCAAGTAATCAGAAAGCTGAAATGCAATTACCCTATGTTTGAACCAGAGACAGATACACTATGGCAACTTTTCTTGTCAGAAGCACCTACAGGAACTTCTGTAGCAGCTCCAGGTTTCAGCCAGAAGTGAGCAACCACAAAAAGGGTAACAAAGGTTATGAAGGACTTGCAGTAGGGAGTTTCTGCAGGAGAGATGGAAGATTCAAAAGAAAAGAAGAATAGCAGAAAGGCTGGGAACAAGAAAGTGAAAAAGAACATGAATTCAGGGGAAAGCTAAGAAAAAGGGGATAATAAAGCTAGATATATGAGGAGCAGGGATAAAGAAAGAAAACTGCAAGAAAATAAAAAATGGGGAACCTTAAGCAGAGAGGAACAAGGGAAATACCAGTCTCACTAAATGTTTCCTGGTACAGCAGCAAAGAAGCAAATCATACTCCCCGTAGGTTCAGGTACCTGCCACAAAAAGTCCCGGAAGAGTTTTTGAGCCTGATTATTCTTAACAGATTTTGAGATTACATTTTTAGCTTTGTAAGTTTTGTTTATAAATATATTTAAGATGAATGATTCACTGGAAATATTGGAGAAATTAATGTTCTAAATAACAGAAGCTTTTCTACACTCAATTTCCACTTTGGTAAGGTATGTTTGAACTTATGATACTGGCTTCACAATGCTATGAAATCACCCTACCCCGCTGTTAGAAGCTACATCTCCGAAAGCAGAGTGATCTGAAGGGAACCCACCCTCTTTCCCTCCAGCTGTAAACCCACTGCACTAGCATGAACTCACCTTCTGAGCTAGTATAAACTCTTCACTATACAGACATAAACATATGCTATGTAGATAATGGGTGTAGCAGAAAAGGCTCACAAGCCCCATTACAATAGCATCAGGAGCAGAGAGTTGTAAGCCAGTGTCTAAAACCACAGCAGCTGTATTCATCAGAGTATCTCCTGAGGTGCCTGACAGCTTTTAACAAGTAAAATAACAAAAAATGCAGACCTACTTTTTCAGTTGAAGGTATTATACACAAAGGCTACATTTTGCTTCTCTCAAATGATTGAAAGTGACAAAGTTATGACGGACCATGTCCTGTTTTCTGTTTCAACATCTATTTTGGAAATCTCCAAATTTTTCCAGGTATTTCCAGGCTACCTCCTTAGTAACACACTGGTGAAACATTTAAAACTTCTCTGCTCTGGTCTGCTATTTCTTCACCATGCCTCCACACCAATTTCTGCCTTGCTGCTGAAGTATCTGCACAATGGCAGGTGGGTTCCCCAATCCCTTTCTCTTTTTGTATGTCAGTGTGACTCTACTCCATGTAGACAGTAATAGTTTTTAGACTCATTTTCTCCCCTTTCTTTTGGGGAGGCCCTATGCGGACCCCATTCTCGCTGCCCAGGCAGGGTTTCCAGGTGAGAAGTGTAAGTAGGGTGATTTTTTTGTGTAATTTATGGCAATGTGGGGTGCAGCTGTAGGGATCCCTGGCTGGCTGGTGATCTTCCTCCCCCAGAATGCTTCTTTTTTGCCCTCGTTTATTCTTAAACTGTGAGCCACTGGGAACAAAGACCATCCAAGGCATGTGTTTGGAAAGCAACACAAGAGAAGACTCCACTGCTAACAAGCAATAGCAATGAGAGTTTTCTTTAGTAACCTATGTGAATTATAAACAATATACTACTGCCACGTGTTAAAAAAGAACAAGGTCACTAGTGAGAAAGAAACTAACTGTTATCCTTAAAAGACAAAGTCAGGAGATACAAAAGGGCATACATCATTTCCCTCTGAAATTGTATGATAAAATGACAGCAAAAATCAGCTTAGAAGCAACACGTGAACTAGCCTTCTGTGCCTCCTGCTTTCTTCCTTCCAAGACTAAATGGATCTGTGTCTCTCTTTTGTCACATTGTTGTAACTTTCATTCAGTCTCCCCACTTCACCTTGACCGCATCTGAACAGTGACAATATGTTTCTTGTTCTTCACACTTTTCCCAGCAAGGATCACTGACAGCCTCTTACTTTGTATTTTCTCGGCTTTTGAGGCAGTGAATTTTTTTTTCCTTCTTTTTCCCCCAGCCATCATCATTGCTATTTGGAGAGAATTTGGTTCAATTTCCATTTTAAACGTGAAATGTTTGAATTAGCTCATAATGTCTCCCAGCTTGCAGAGGAAAGAGCTGGTCTTTAAAAAAGAAAAAAAAAAAAAGCTTTATTTTTTGCAAAATAAAAAATGAAAAGCTGCAGAATAATCTTAAATCATTTTATACTGCACATAAAACTTGAAAATAATGAGAGCTCTTCAATTTAGAAATGATTGGGGTTCTAGGCATACGAATCAGAGAGAGCTGTAAAATTATTAGAACACTACAGCATCTTTCGTAAGCATTTCAATTCAGAGGTGATCAAAGATTCTGGACTTGCAGAGCAATTTACTTGGCATTTGCAGGAAAGCCTCACTCTTTCAAACTGAAGCACTCTTAACAATATGAAGAACTCCAATAATTTTAAATTGATGTATACCATACATGCCTAGAAATCCAATTTAGTGTTTAAATAAAAACATTATAACTTCAGAAGTATGAAAGGCCCACCCACAACATAACAGCAATCTAGCCATTCCAATTCACATGTCAATTCAGCCTAGCTGTTATTTCTCCCATGTTAGGTTTTTCTGGCATGAGGAATTGCCAAAAACATTAGAGATGAGTATTTGTTTCTTTTAACCCTATCCTTCAGGCTTGCTTTCTGATTATCTATGAATTTTTTCCAAAACCCAGTGAACTTCCAGAAAGCCTCCAATTGCAAGCTGATTTGCAAGGTGTAAATGGTACTTCTAAATACTTTTAAATTCTGCAGATTAAAACCAGAAGACAATGTTTATGCCACATCAGAGATCCAATATATTCTCAACCAAAACTTAATTCAGCTGAGTTTAAGTTTGTAAATAAGCATATCTATTTTTAATTTAGCTGAGTTGCAAATAAGTATCTATTCTTAAGGGAAACATGAAGTACCTTGAATTCTAAAAAAACTATTGATAGAGCAGGGTAATAAAATTAAGCCTAAATTTAAAAATTACATCTCAAATATCCATGAAAATGTTGATTTGAAGTCCTCTGAGCAAGAGAGGTCTTTTGTTGACCCAGCAGGTCCTCTGCTACCTCCAGGCGAATTGTCCTTCTATGTAAAACAGACTCCTCTCATTACACAACTGGTGAAGTCCCTCAGTTTTGCATAGCAGGCCACCACCCTTCCAGTCATATGGGCCATACCAGAGACCCTTCCTGTAGCCCCGAAGGCTTGTGAGTGGTCATGGAGAGCTATTGTCTATAGAAAATGAATGATCCTACATAGATGTTGGACTGTGAAAGACATATATGAGGCATACAGTGGTATTTCAGGTTAGATGTTGTCTGCGAGTTCAGTTCTGAAAGTATCATATTCATTTCTAACTAGGTGCTAGAAAGACATCAACACAAATTTGGATATACACCTTGATAATGCTGGGGATGACCAGTGCACCAGAAACAAGTAGGTGGAGGGGATCGATCAGACTAGGTGACTATAAATGTTTCCTTCAGGCTTTAAAACCACACTGAAGTTGTTTTGTTTCATACAAGAGATGCAGGTGATGCACTGGTGGATGGAAAAGCCCCGGACAGCATAATCTACTTTCGTCACAAATGGATAAGATCTGCTGCCATTATTTTAGATCGTACCAACTGTAAGTAGCTTCTCCAATGTGTAGCATGCCAAAATACTTTTAAGTTGGAAGCAACTTCTGGAAGTCATCTGGTGCAACCTCCCAACTCAACAGAGAACCAACATAGGTCAGGTGACTTGGGAGTTCGTACAGTCAAGATCTAAATATCTCAAGGATGTAGTTTTATAAGTCACTAATGCTTCTTTATGTTCTTTATCTTTAAAATTACAGTATTCTAAAATTAGGAAATTTTATATTTTCTAATTGAAAAGTTGATAGCCAGGCCTGTTTCTAAGGATAGAACATATCTATGAAATATTAATGTGGTGTAAACCAATGCAGGTGCCCTTGAATGTTTTTTAGTACTACTGGAGTTTATATGATCTATGATAAGAAGTCTGTTCTGTTCCCCATGGGCTATAGCTTAGCCTCAAGACTTAGTGGATGTGGGACTTACTGTAAATTTATTGGAGAGTATGATGTAAATACACCCTTACAAAATGTCACACAAAAAAGTATGAGTAGATTTCTACCTTGAACTATGCCAGGCTCACTGTCAGACAGCAAAAGTGCTTACAAGTATCCATCGTAATGTTCTCAGCCTTATAAAATTAATTTAGCCCCTTGTGGTGGACACTGACACCAGCTAGCAGAGGATGCATTTTAAAGGATGCATTCTCTTTTCTTGAGAATAGAAAAGGTCACTAAACCTCTCCAGAATCTTTTAAATAATGAAACCTGAAGTACCTGTAACTGAACAAATTTGTGACAAAGCTTGAGGACGAAGCCACAAATGTTGGGCACAAAATTACATATTTCACATGCATGTTAATTATTTTCTACCAGATTTGACCTTCCTTTCCCATATTTGCTTTGTGTGAAGTTTGAAAGCAAACTTGTTTTGGAAATGTTAGAGGAACAGTAGTCATGGCTTCAAAAGGGAAACAATTGACATGTTCAGTATTAAATGTAGATGCGGTCAGAAAAAGAAAAGATGTTACCAATAAGCAAATATTTTCCAGTGCCTAAATTCTTTATAATTTTAACTGCAGTCTTAAATGACATTTAAATGCATATAATATATATAATTTATTTTAGGAAAAAACTATTTTAGCTTAGTATAACATTTAACTTTGACGCTCACTTATTGAAATAAACTATATGGGAGACAAATATGTTCCTATCTTTCCTGAAGCTGTTTTTTGTCAGTGTTGTGTAAGACAAAGTTGTCCAAACAAAAGAGAAAAATAGTTCATGCCATTACAACTATTTTTTGTAGTCGCCAGATGCTTGCTATTGAGTCAAAATCTCAAACGTTCATGACATGACAAAAATCTAGAAGCCTTAACCTACAGCTAACCTTTCAGCTTCCTCAGTGTTGAAGATTATTGTTCTGCTTTGAGTAGTTTAATCAGGTATTTAAAATTTCCCTTTATGCACACAGCAGCTATCTGAAATCAGCTGCCTCCAGCCTTTCCAGAAGCCTCAGGCCAGGAAGAGAAAAAGGTAAATAATGTCAGAAAAAGTGTCTAAGCTCAATAAGATCTATTAATAACTTAATAGATTTCCCTTTAGGATTCACCTCAACCTCTTAATATATTTTAAAAACTAACCTGCCTAATGTCCTAAAGTTTTAAAATGTGGTAACACATTTTTTAAAATACCATTTTTCAGTACTAATTTGAGAAGACCTTGAACTAAAAAGAATGATCTCTTATAAACCATTTACTGCTTTGGTTTTAAAATGTTTCTGTATGCTGAAGCAGAAGGAACAGTTCTGAACAAAGAAAATACTCATCCAAGTCAAAACCAGCAGCTATCACTTGCTTTTGCTGTAGTTTTCTCCAAAAAGCCTCTTTTCTGTTGGTTTTGGTGTGTTTTCACTGCCTATTAAACACAAAGGGAACACAGTATGTTTTGCACACTCCCATAATTCAAAAACTCCGAAAGGATTTCACTGAAGCTTCCCAAATAAATTCTTCAGTTGCAAAGAGCATCCATGAATAGTTACAATTTCAGCCCAAAGACTGAGGGCTTCACAGAGTTATCAATTAATGGCAACAGGAGTTTATGACACAAACCCTCCTGGTAATCCAACCATGGAGGACTTCATCAGGTGTCAGCAGTAAAGAGTGTGTTATATTGTGCCTTAACAGTATGTGTAGGATATTTGATTTGTTGTAAAAGAAGTATAGCCCTGCTTGTAGGGCACTTCCTCCAAAATGAAATCACATTCTCCTACCTTTTTCATTGAGCATTTCTTTCCACTCAGTTCTGTTAAAAAATATTACCAACAAAATATTACCAAAAAAATATTAAACCAACAACTCTTTTTCACTCTTCCAGATAGATGACATTGGAAAAAACCCACAAATGCCAAACTATGAATGCTTTGGACGAAGGAGGGCTTTACCCCAAAGGTGAGTACTAATAAGAATATGGTAATATCCTATTAGTGCCTATTACCATATCCTATGGTAAAAAGGATAAGATAAACACTTATAATAGAAAGTACTTGCATAGTTACCTACAATGATCACTTTTCAAACCATCACAAAGTACTGTTGGTTTTGCAAACTGACTCGCATTCTACCAACCAGCTGAATAGAGTGCCTATTTTTCAGGCCTTCTTCCAAGACCTTAAAACTAGAAGTAAATTAGACTATATTTCTATGAGATAAACTTTTCCATACCTCAATATACATATTTATATTCATACTTAAATTGTGACACTTTGTAAATACTATAATTCCCATATTAAAGTAGATAAGCTTGAGACCATAATGACAAAGAAGTACTGAAATTTGTGCCTAGTTTAGTCCTGAAAACCCTCATAGTAGTCAGCAAGAATTTAGAGAACCTGGGCGAAGATACAAATATATGTATTTATTTAGCATTTAGATTCTTGAAGGAGTGCATGAAGCAGCATACACTAATGGGTGCTATTTTTAATTTAAGAATTCCTCCTCTATCATGAAGATAAATCCTATGCTGAAGGTGCTATTTTGCCATTTTCTTTCTTTTTAGTTATAAGCAAAAACCCCACAACCTCAGAACATCTTTGTTATTACTGTAAGAAAGGAAAGGGGAAAAATAAGGAGGGTGGGACAGAGCATGCAGGAAGAGGGGATTTTTGACAAGTTGTATGATTAACATAAATGGACATTAAAGTTTTTGTAAAGGAAATTTCAAGAGGAAAGGAGATGTTTAATAGAGGCTTTTTTAGCCAGCATACCAGTCACTGGAACACAGTATTTACTCCTTGAAGGTGTGGCAGAGGATGGAAAATTATCTAACTGTTAATGCTTCTCACTTGACATGGGAAATGAAAGATTAAAAATAAATAGCTAGAGGACATTTGAAAGGGGCACTTTTACTACCACTAAGAGATACCTCTTCATACTGTAATTCTTGAGACACTTTTCCTGAGCTTGAGATTCATTGCACAGCAACTACAAGATGAGGTCCTATTGCCCACGTTCTTCTTTTCCAGTCGGTCTGCCTCTCTCTGCACTTCTGCTCCTCCTGGATCCTTGGGCATCTACTCACATACAATAGAGTCTGCAATTTCTGGCACAGGCAGAAAATGAATATGTTGCATTATTTATCAGTGACTGCCCTCAAAAAACTCCTGGGTAGGGTGGGAATGGTCCTTCAGTGTTTCTGAGATCCTGTCTCTTTTCACAACTACCTGGCTGATAGCATTTGAGTTGAAGAACAGTATATTTTCTATTATAATATATTATATTTATTTCAATTCTATTTGCCTTTGCAGTGGGATTTATCTCCCCTGATCTTAGCTTTCTAAAGGTCTGACTCAGTGAGAGCTCAAGACACCTACAATGACGTATTTACACATGGGTGTCTACAGAAACACTGAACTATGGGGCTTGGTTCAGTTGACCACGCATTGGTATCTAATGCCATTTGACATGTCCTGGGGTATCCAAGATGTATCTGACAGGTCCACAAAGATGACACAAGACATGCAGGAGACCTGCTTCCAGAGTGGGCCATTCCACAGCATCTCAGATACTGCTAGACCCTGTGAGAAGGCAGCTGAATCAAGCCCCTCATTGAAACAGTCGGTCATGTTCAGAAAAGAATTAATTACCAAGTACAATATCTGCATGACGGTGAGCTGAATGGCTCTCTAGTCCCTAGTGACTATACATCCACTGACTTAATGATAGCCTAACACCTAGCACATATGTCAACAGCATCATTAGAAACCTAACTGTAGCAGGAGTTAGGAACCTTAATTGTAAATGTCTGTGAATGGGAGCTGAATCTTGCCATAGTTCTCTATGTTCCTTTTTCTGCTATGGAAAGTATTAAACCTACCCAAAGGGAAATTCAGTCTCTCTGAAAAATTAAGTCTAAGACAGGTGGGAGGATTTACCACTTGGAAGCATTCCCCCTCCTGCCCAAAGAATTTAAGCTGGGCTGAGATAACTGCCATAAACCAACAGAGTGCAAACCATGTGACATTACGCATACCGACTCCAAATGTTGCAAATGAAATTTTGAGGTAGAATCTTATAATGATCAATTAAATATTTTTAAACATTTCAGTTATGTTTAATACACCTGGAGAGCAGGGACACACTCAAGAAATTGATATACAGCTCTCCTTCATCGTACAGTGGTCATTCTGACACCTTTAAAGTTTGACGTCATCAAAACAGGACTGCATTTAATCTGAATCCTTCTTTCACTGTGTTCTTCTTTAACCACATGGATAGTTTATATATATTTTTCATTAACCCTTTTGATAAAATAATAAAATTTTTCTTGTCTGGTCACAGTAAAGCTTAATTTTTCCATCTGCTTAAAATATCCCTCATTAGTAACTCCTACAGATCCAGACAACTAATCTGGTTATTTAAGAGATATAAAAGCATATTTAAATTAGATTATAAAATTATAAACAACAAAGGATCCATGTCATTCTAAGATAAAAAACCTAAATAATAATTCAAAGCAACTGATTAAAAAAAATACACTAATAGGAACTTGCATGCTAAATTTCAGCACAACCAAATTTGTTTCAGTTTATAAATATGTGGAAATTAAAGCCTTTGTCCACTTTAGCACACAACAGTTAACATCCAGAATTATTTTACAGAAAAGAACATAATTCTAATCTGAAATACAGCGCTTATTCAAAACCAGAAGATTTCTTGAAAAAATTGTTGATCTTTTATTTTACTTCCCAGCTTTACTCTTTTTCAGGCTTAATGCTTTTTCTTTGCCTTCTTCGTTCTCATTCTTTTGTCCACTACTGATCATTTTTCAGTGTTTTTAAAGGTAGAGAGAAAAGAGTGATGCTTGGGGCAGAGAAAAAAAGGAAGGAGATTTTCTTAAAAGATTGAAAAAAAGTCTAAAATAAGGCTGCAGATTTTCACAACTAAGTAATCAAATGAGGTCTCCCTCAGTAAATAAATATCCCTTAAGACATGAGCACTGAAAATGGCTTCATATTGTAAGTAGAAAATATATTCCTCTTTACCAGATCTTCCCATCAGACAATAACAGAAATTTGAAAAAGAAAGGGGTTGTGGTTTGGTTGGACCATCAGGAGAGGAGGAGTTCAGGACAGGAGATGAACTGAGGATGGTTTTCCACACACCCCCTTCCACACACACTGCAGAGGCTGTTGAACACTTCCTCTGCTCTCATCTACCAGAGCTACATGGGAAAACTGATGCCAGTGGGAGTATCCCCCACTGTGTCAAGGCATCAGTGTAAACCAAGGCTTAGTGTGCTGAATCTTTTCCCTTCTTTAAAGACTAAATTCCTCTTGAGTATAGAAAAATTCTCCATTCATGACAGACTAGGAGAAATTACTGTGGATTTAAAACATCAAATTTTGTTGAATCTGGTCT